>PNEQ01003331.1:1394-20045 GCA_003012365.1 Medauroidea extradentata
TGGTCCTTCGTGTCCTCTTGTCCCATCGTCTCTCGACATCACCAAGGGACACCCAGAAATGTGATGCCACAATAGAGCTGTCTCATCCTGCAGATTCAGAAAAGCGACACCAGAGTGCAGTTAATTTTAATGGAGTTTTCGTACTTTCGATAGCCCTTTATTTTGTTATTTACCTATTACGTGGATTCTGAGACAGACAATAATTATACAAACTGATTAATAAAAAAGTATTAGCGGTGGTTTTTAAAAGCTGTTTAAAAAAATTCGTCAATTAGTCACGTTCGTGAAACTTATTGGCGCTTATTTTGGTTTAAATATTTTTTTTTTTGGTTTAAAAAAATTTTCTTTTTATATTCCACATTTTCTACTGACATTATGAATACGAATGTTTATGTTTACGAGCTAATTTTGGCGGCGTTTAATGTTTTGGTAATTCTTCTTCTTCTTTAACTTGACGAAGGACATAGGACGAAGGTACAAATTTATAAATATTGGCCATATACATGGGACAAGACGAGACATGGGACAAAGAGACAGCAAGGGACACGAGGGACAATGTCACGTGATCATTTGAGCCAATCGGCGCGCAGTGTCCAATGGACACAGCATGGGACAACTTGATTGTAGCACGGCCTTAACGTGTCTAGACGCAGCTTTAGTGACGTGAACACGTCTACACAAACTAGGGCTATCAATGAGCGACCGGCAGTAGGTCTCCGAAGCAGCGTTGCCACATTCAAGACTCCGGCCTTCTACTAAAGACGGCCATGGATAAGGGGCATGGAAAGTTAAGATGTCGAGTGAACGACTGGAATACTCAAAAGTCGATAAACTCTAAATTACTTATCATAATTCGATCATATATTCTATTAGTGGACGTTAATTTATGTGGTACTAGGAGGTAGTATGTTTTGCTTCCAAGTAAAAAATAAAAACGGCATTTAGAAAAATAAGGGATTGAAACTACAAAATCCATAAAAATGGAAAACTGTAATATTAAGAACGATAAATTCTACGACTCTATAATAACCGAATTCCAAAAATATTCTCCTTTTAATTTTAAAATGGTTTTACTCTCCGAAATCATTCGCACAAGTGGTTTATGGATGTTAAAATTATTTTAAAATCAAAACGCAAATATTTTTGAATTTCGTTTATTTTAGAATCCTAGATACTAGCGTAGAATAACTATACAAATTACTGTTTTCCATTTTTTTTTTTTCGGATTTTGTAGTTTCAAGCCTTTTTTTTTCTAAATAAAATTTTTAATTTTTTACTCGAAAGTAAAGCATACTACCGTAAAGTGCTATTCACATAGACATTCGCTAATATAATATCTATCCGGCAAAAATTCCCATCGAATTATGAAAAATAGTTTAGATTTTATAAGCGATGGAATATTCCAGTCGTTAGCTCGACACCTTAACTTTCAATTCCACTTAAAAAACATAGCTTCACTCATACCCCGAGCCAAAAATATGCGGATCAGGCGGTTCTGTTGGATTTTGGAGTTCAATATTGTGCTATTTAAAAGTATTTCCAAAAAAAATTTATTTACCAATTTAAAAACTGTTACATTATTAATGTTAAATTATGCATTAGAAGTGAAAACCTTTGAGCTGATATAAAATAAATTAGGTACTTTCTAAGCTCTTGCGTCTATATTCTACGAACAAATGACTGTGTTGTTTAAAGTTCTAGGAAACGTATGAAGCATTCTTATCAATATTTTACTTGGAATTTGTTTCGTTATGTTTTTTTAATAGCAGTCTTGGTAAGTCCAATGGTCTTCCCTCTGGATATGCCCCTGCTTGTAACACGGGTACACAAATATACGAATACTTGGAGCCAAAATGATGAGACTGTTCTTGCGACCCTTTAAAAACCAGGTCTTAAGAGCTGATGAGGTTGAAGTAAGGTGAACGGGTGACACAACATCCATGCCAGAGACGTGATTCGAACTCAGGACCTCTCGCTCCGTAGACCTGTGCCTAACTGACTATGCTACGGAGGCCGAAACCAGAGCCCAAAATATCACGTAATTTGCTCGGATGAGCATAGACTAGCCAATTCTATCCCGTCGCCTAATAAAACCTTCAAAATTGCACGCTTGTAACTAAACTGTATTTTGCGGATAGCTAAATCTACGGGTAGTATTTTAGAAGTTGTATTTAAGGTGCTTTTTGCGGCAACACTGTAAATATGTGTAAGCACGGCGTAATACCAATAGCTTACATCGTTTGTTATGTTTTACTAATCAGTTCAGCTTATGTCTGGCCAAATCAAACTTGAAAGAGCTGGTCCCCTCTCCCCCCCTTCCCCTACCTCGTGTTGATGGTCCCTAAAAATTCTAATAGACGTGCTGAATTTTTGAAACAATAAACACATAGTTTGAAGTAAGATTCTTCGTTAAGAAGTTTCATATGAAAATACGCACTCAGGACACACTGCAACATTTTCCGTGCCCCAGACGACGGCTATGCCTGGTAGTTTTAAAAGACTTTTCAACTTTTAAACCACCAAATATCGATATCGTGACAAATCGCTACATTGTTTTCGCACTTACACATGTAAATACATACCATATACCATATTTTGTAGTAATATGTACAACGAGGTTTTCTTTCAAATTTTGTACCCAAAATATAACGAAGATTGTTAGGAAAACAAGCAAAACTGAGTCAAAAATATTTTTTGTTGCTGAACTTGCACTATTTTACATACAAAAAGCTACATACATGTGTGCATTCTATGACTGCACACATTCTGAACTTTTATTAAAGCATTCCGTTGAAAATCGTTCGGAGTTCTTTGTACGAATGTAAAATGAATTACCGAGTACGGCCGACCACAAGTGTAGGGACCCCTTAATATGTGTCGAAAATATTTCTTCACAAAATTGTTTCAATAACATCTACACTTCGCCTTCATTGTTATTGGCAGAGTTTCTTTGAGGAAAGACGTTTCTCGTTTGACAGAGCCAATGAGAATAAGGTCACTGCGATTGGCAGTAAAATGCAGTGTAAATTGTATCATTTCAGTGAGTACTCCTTAATTGTCTGCGCGCGTAATAATGCATATTTTGACTATGATATATCGTTATTCGAATACTATGCACCCGAAATTTTTCCATAAGACGAAAATGCAGTCTACAAAACTGGCATAATTTTGTACTCCAGTAAAATGATAAATTTCACACTTGAACGGTCGTAGGACACGTTAGTATTAAATACATCTAATCACTGACCATGAAGCAGAGCTGCAGATGTGTATATGAGGCACCAAAACAAACTGATGCAGAAATATTTTGACTCAAAACATAAGTTCGTACTTTTTAGGCTAGCGCTAGCTGCATCAGGTTGAACAAGACAACCCGTGCCGCGCACCACGTACACGGAGAGATAGGGTGTGCTAGGAGCAGGGTAGTGTGTAGAGAAGACCACGGGGTCCTACCACGGGCTGCGGTGAATTAAGAAATTATCTTGCCGCGAGCCCTAGACATTTACAACATAATAGCAGAGCATCGGGTGATACCCTTCTACCCGGCATGCCGTCCAGTGCCGGCCAATCCCCCTGCCCTCTCCCCAGACCAGTATCTTACCACCTACCGCTATACTATACTCCTCTCAGCCTCAACTCACATGTCTCCCTCGTGTCTCCTCACTTTGAACAGTTCAGTGAGTTACTCACTCCGCTACACAGACAACATAAGAAGAGAGCAAAATAACCCTTACGTGTGTACACGGTTCGCGATAAAGTGAGCTTTTTGAAGACTGCATTGTCTAGAATAAAAAACTAAGTATAAGACATACTGTGAGTTAAGATATTAACTTCTGAGTACTGTACAGTCAATACACTTTTATTGTCACTTAAGTGGCTTTGCTTATTTTAAAATTTGGCAGAAAACTATAACTTATATTAAGCAATAAATGACCTAGCAAGTTCAAAAGAGCTCACTTTATCCGGAATCATATAAGGGAAAATTGCCGACCACGCCGTAACGAAGATTTGTTAATACAAGAGATATTTGTTTAATGTTTACGATTGTTTAGTTTGCAGTAAATAAAACAACCATGCTTTACACCTAACGAAATATATATATATATATATATATATATATATATATATATATATATATATATATATATATATATATATATATATATATATATATATATATATATATATATATATATATATATATATATATATATATAAATATATATATATACATGTACATAATTTTTAAATATTTGATATTTCTTTGTGAATGGTTTTTTACAGATATTTCATTTTCTTTGTAGCAGATAAAGTAATTTATTTCTTCAATTTTCAAAACACTTGTTTTAAAGTCTTTATCTAAATTTAACATTGTACGGTGAACTATTTTAAAGACAACACAGTTTTGCGTATTCTTTATATATATATATATATATATATATATATATATATATATATATATATATATATATATATGTGTGTGTGTGTGTGTGTGTGTGTGTGTGTGTGTGTGTGTGTGTGTGTAAAAGGTTTCTTTGCAGTAGCAAAGCTTTTCTTTACCGCGATAAAGTTTGTGTTATGGCCAAAAAAATGTTATAAGTGGGCTAATGGGTAGAATACTGACACAAGAATTTAAGACAAAAGTACCCAAAACCAATGTAGAAATTTTCCTGAAGATTTTGTGGAAAATTCCCTTTTCAATCACAACGAAATATATTAACGAGAAACAACGTAACAATTTGTACTCATTTGTAGAGCCACTGATTTTTGGTGAAGATAATTTCGCACAAATTTGTTTCAATGTCTTACAAGTGAACATCTTCAGATCTTCTCTATGGCCGGTGATTGGATGTTTTAACTCACAGCGTCTTGGGCTTCTACTCGAAAGTCATAGAGTTGTGGTGTCGCAGTTATCTAATTATGATTGTCACAGATAAATTAGTGAAGTCTCGGCGTAAAGACACGCTGCCAATAACCATAAAGCACAGCTGAAGGAAAGCGTGTAAGGAATTGAAACAAAGTGGTGCAAAATTATTGTTACCAAAATCAGTACATAAGCAAAATAACTTATCAATGGAGACCTGCAAATTTCACGTTATGAACTGACAACAGACTGGACTGCAAATTACTGTGTACTTATCTGACTTCCCCTGTTAGCTGTCAGTTTGTGTGTCACACCTGAAGGATGTTTTCAGCCTTAGTGCAATTATTGGAGACCTGAAATTTCGTGATTTCATTTGGACAACCGCTGGAATTGCAACAACCGTAAGTTTGCGTCACTTTCGCGATTGGCCTTTGACTTATTTGACATCTCCTTAAAGTCTCTGATCCAAAAATAAAAATGTAACTTATACGAACCTACGTCACATTAACAGCAAGCAGCTAATGAGCAGCTGATGTCTGTTTCAGCTCACAAACATTCTTGCAGGCTAGCCTACATGTGAGTGAACCCGCGAATTTTTCCTGTCTCTAGCAATGGACGACTTGAAGTACACGCCCCCTGACGTCACACCGCAGGGGAAACGTACTGTGGGAAACAAGGCTTGTTTACAAACATGCTGATTTGTTAGTTGGTAACTGCAGAAAGCAAAAATGTTGCGCATTCATACAATTGAACGCAAGGGTAAAAATCATTAGTTGCAATTTCATGGTTAAGATACGCAAATACATAAGATTAATGTTTACCTGAAAAAAAAAACGGAATATTCCAAACAAATAATCAATTTTCTTGACGTACATCTCAACCGGGACACGTGAAGCCAAATAGCTAAATGAAGGTTATGTTCGGCTGAGGTATCCATGGAGATAGGAATTGTATCCCACACCTGACTGAAGCTCCGCCTCTTTTCAAGTCGTCCATTATAAAATTCCCGATCTCCTGTTATGCGGAACACAAAGATTAGAAGACTCTGTGCCAATAACGTGAGTGAGTTTGTTTGGGTGGGGACTGGCCAGTGAGTTATAAACTGTTGCCAAAAATAACGCAATATTAACAGGTCTTTACTCATCAACAATCAGTTGGAATAAAACCACTACGTCATATACCTGTGGCTCGGTATACTAACCGCTATACCACTGAGGGTTTTCAAAATGATGTCGCTTAATTAACATTCATTAATATTAAGCGTTCTCATTTTGGAGTCTCGTTTAGTTTCGACCTTCCTGAACTTTTGTTTACAAGGTAGGTGGTAGTTGTGTGCATCATGTGCGATATTTTCCGATGCGTTCTCTTGGCATGGCACTGTGCAGTTAGCGAACATAATTAACACTCGTCCCATTATTTACCTTTATTTTCACAGTGTGCTTACTGGATTTATGGGCGTCATTCAGGGAGAATGTACAATTGGAAAGTTCCTAGAGCGAGTACAAAATTCGATGCAGCATTTCGTGTCGTAATATTCTCCAATATGTTTTAACGATTCGCACCATAATCTTAAATGATTTTACTTGCATGAATGGATATTTGTCGACTTAGTGTGAAAGTTCTGCAACAAAACGTTTTAAGCGTTGGATAACCTATCACATTTGAGACATTTGAGGACACGTTTTTGTGAGAAATACAGACAGTTATAAGACTGTTTATGTACTGTACAATAATAGGACATAGATTAAATATATTTTTTTTAAATTGTGAATATTTGTAAGTGTTTGTTATATCTCATTATTTTAACACTATTTACGTAACGAAATGTCATATAAGTATTTTATTTATCAAGTCCTTCGTCGTTATCAATCCTGGTTATAGCCAGAACAATAATTTGTAGCAATATTTTACAATCGCGTGATAGTTTGTCAAGTACACTAGTAGGATTAAAATATATATAAATTCGGAACAACAACATTTACGTAAATTATTTAGCGTGATGACAAACTTAATAAAAGCGTTATTATTTCACCATTGAGGCCTAAATTTTATAAGTACACTATACAGGATGTCCACGAACCACCGTATATTATGCACTACACGCGAATACTGGACTAAATTGGAGACGAAACTGTTAGTGACAAATTCCTGGACGATGACATTTTATATGCACAAAGTGGCAACACAGCATGGAAATTAACCCCTTTCCACTCCAAAGATTTCTTACCTATCTTACTATAGGCGTTCGGAATAAAGTGAGAACTCAAAAAAAACCTGCTAAAGTTCTATTTTGAACTAATCTGTATTGTTTCCGCGCGTAACGGCTAACGACAGGAAATGCCTAACCTCTCTGGACACGTCACTTGATGTTTGCGCATATAAGATAAGTTGTGAAGTCAGTAGGAATCTATACAGTTTAATTTAAAATGTTGATTGCTGACATAAAATACAATTATGTCGATTCAGGTTGCTTTTGTTTCAGTATGGTTGTATTTAAAAAGGAAAACACACGGAACTATATTGCGAAATTTCGCTGCCAACCACACAAGCAGTAAGGCGACTATAGTTAATGTTGAATTATATGCATTAACTGGTAGTGATATTTTTTCAAAGGTTAAATTTTTAGTGCTGACTTTATCCCGAATGACCTATATTACTGTTCTGACCATCATATTATGAGAGCAGGTTCAAATACTTAATAACTGGACGTGGAACACATGAGGAAATTTTATCTCTGCTGTGTTTACCACGTTATGCATGTAAAATTCCACCGTACAACATTTTGCCACAAAACATTTTTGCCTCCAATTTAACCACAGGATTCGCGTGTTGTGCTCATGCGGTTGTTTCTGGGCATCCTGTATTAGAGTGTTGATCCGTATTTCGTTCTGATTGTTGAAGACATCGGTAAGGTTACAAAGATTGCTCTATAGTGTTTCTCTGACTTCAAGAAATGTTTTACGTAAATAAAAAACAATTAAATATATAATTTATTCTAATTTCTTGAGCGAAAAGTTTAATGTTAGAATATCGATAGTTATTTTTAAAAATGGACGAAAAATGTACCAGTTAACTTCTTTGTACAGCTTTAAATAAATTATAAATGCTGCCAAGTATCCTTACACGGGTACATGCCAGCTGGGTGTGCAAGAATATAGGAAGGGTAGGGAATAAACTGCGTGGGTGTGCGAGGGTTGTGGAGGGGTTTTAGGAGATCGAGTTGGTAGCATGTTCTATGGGTCACCCTGGAACCGTGACGACCGAATATGAAACATAATTTCTTTTCCAAATATTGGCCCTGTTTGTGTGCAGTTTGCACTGCTAATTGACAAAGTTATGGGGAGGGAGAAACACGCGTTGAATTTGGAAGAGAGGCTTGGAAAGAGGGAGGGATTGATGCAGCAGTTTTTAAAAAGAATCGATGAGGAACTCATCAATAATGACCGGCCTTGTTTGCGCTCAGGGAGCTGGGCCGGTCGGCATTGTTGGCGCCCGATGCCTTTGTTTCCGCCCCGCCTAATAACGTCCCATTGTTGCGGCGCCTCGCCCCACTTCTCGGCTGATCGGCAAGTGGACTGTTGTAACGTGCACGCGTAACAATGATCGTCCAGCGATTATTGCTGAATTTTTTCCTTTCTTTTATCCCGTGTTCGCCCCTGCGAGCCGTCGCCCCTCGGGGACAATATTTGAAAACATCGGGGTATCGGTTTCAATGGAGGGCCAATTGTTAACACTACTCTGTTCCGGTACAGTACCAGGCCATACATAATGGATACCAGATATCGCAGGTAGTGATAGGACGTTCCTGATCGACTGCTGTGCGTTTACTGAAATTATGTTGTGTAGTAACAGTGCGTAAGTTTATGGAATGAAGATAACAATAGCTGCACGGTTTCTTTACCAACATGACATGAAGCGGTAAGCACAGTGACGTAAAATTAGTCGCTTTAACCCTCCTATATACAGCATGTATTTACGGCAATTGTGTCTTGTTCTGTCCATGTGAGAGTCTGGTTCCGTGGTCTAGGTGATAACATTAATCAAGTTTGTAGAATTCATTAACAAAAATTACACTTGGCGTCAAATACTCTATTTCCCAATTAGTAGAGACATAGAAATTTTGCGTTTTAACTTATCTCTATACCATACTCCACAGATGTATGCTTACTATAGAAGAAATCAGTTGCTAATAGGGTGCTTACTGTTAAAATGTTGTTTTATGTTTGAATACGCAATCTTTACTACGTGGTTCTTGGTTTAAAGCCCTCGAGGCATTGTCAAAAAATTACGAGTTCATTTTGTATAATATGAATATTTACAGGTGTATGAATTTTATCTTATATCTCATACACGAATTTTTTAAGCCCCGGAAAATTTTTGGTTTAATGTTTCCGATCGGCTTTCGTGGCTTACCTACATAAAAATTTTCCAAAGTTTCTCTACAAACGTAACACAAGGTACCTTACAGCCTGTTTTGGTATTATTGACGTAAAATGGTTATATATATATGTCTACCACTGTGCCTGAAAAGATTAAGAAACATTCTGACTTACTTGAATTTATTTGGCCGTTGTGTAAATGATTCTTGACAACAATTGAACGTACTGTAATTAGAGCTGTAATGGTTAGTTAAATCTTCCTTAGCTGCTTCAGCATACTAAATCGTAGTTTTTCTCATTCCTTGTTATAATGTTTCTGTTTTTTGTATCGGAGCAAAAAAGCTGTGATGCAGTCTGGATACAGAACGCACCGAGAAAAAGGATTTGTTGAGTTAACCAAACATTTGTTTGTATATGTGCAACCAACGATGTAGTGTTGATTCAAACAAATATTAAGTTGAACGCCAGATTTTGTTAAATCAACAATTTTGAATTATTGTTTCAACATCTTGTTTAGTTATTTAAACTAAGTGAGATAATGAAATAACAAGACTGCTTTGTTGATCTAACAAAAAATGGTTGCCAACTAAATATTTGTTTAAAACAACACTACATCGTTGGTTGCACATATATAAACAAATATTTGGTTGAATCAACGAATTTTTTCTCTCTGTGCGGAAAGTTCCAGACGCACGACGTGTTTAAAATACCGCTTGCCAAAGTTATCCGGTATTACTTTTGTTCAGCAAAATAACGTGTAAAGCATTGTGCTCTTCTTTTCACACTTTATTTGCGAATTGCAAACCTGAACTGAAAATGTTTCCTAATTATCTTCTGTTGCCAGATTTTTTTCCAGTATAAGTGATAGAGAGCATGCAAGGAAGGGCAATTGTAACTCGCATTCGAGAGAAAGCGGTTTCGATTCCCAGTCAATTTTAAAATCCTTTAATGAAAAGTCTTGCTTGACATTACAAACTCACCAAAAGTCCAGTGTCAACGTAATTTATCTAAGTTGTTTAACCCATTGCAGCAAGAATATCATAATTCTATGTTTGATGATGTTCTTGAAGTGTTGAAGAGGACTCGCTTCGCCTAAATTTTAAGGTGCTTCTAAAAGGCAATGCCGAGTATTTAACTACTTAATCAGAAATAGGTTTAATTAAAAATTCTAGTGCTAGTAGCTGATATAGCCGAAATTCCGTTGTTAATGGATTCATTGATCTACCGGATGTGTCGCACGTGAAAATTTGGAAGATACTACCACATTCTTTCGAGACAAATATTAAATGTATGTACTTTTCAAAATGATCAATAATCTGAAGCGTATTGCGAATATTGAGTGGCAACTTGAGATGATAATCGAGAAAGCACCCTCATAAACTTCAATGTCCTAAAAATTGTAAACTTAACTGAAACGTTCGCACAGAAATACTTCCATAATTATCTTAACGTTCAATAATATTGCACTCGTTTATTTTGGTTTATAAGTGTGTGTGTGTGTGTGTGTGTGTGTGTGTGTGTGCGTGTGTAGGTAGGTAGGTAGGTGTGTGTCTGTGTGTGCTGATTAATCTGTTTGCAGGTAATTTAAGTGGCATTTTATAAAAAAAAATGTTTTCATTTCTCTGTAGTCACCTATACGCTTGTGAAAATAATTATTCGTTTTATTTTTTATTTTTTTTTTAGAACTCTAGTTTACAAATAAACTGAATTGACAATATGCCTAACTCGATATACAGAAACCCATGTTATGTAGATGCAAAGTTATCAATATTAGCTAATATTTTATGAAAATAATTATTCGACACTCATGTACTCACTTCCATATAAGTTCAATAAATTATTATATTTCTAAGGATCGTTACTTTTTACCCTCGATATACTGTTGTTCGCAACGTAAAATCGTTTTTAATATACACACGGTAAACTGTTATTTGAACTTTATTTTAGTATCACAAATGTCGACTGACAACGGGTCAATGAAGTACTACCCCAAACTAAAATAAATGAAGGGGTCGTGTTTATAGAAATGTAATCAACTTATGTGTAGGGCGCCGCCTACCCGCGCGTGAGAGGCTTAAAAGCGATGGAGTTGTAAGGTCGACCTTGAAGCGCGCATCAAATGCCTCGTCGCCTCAACAAGCCAAGCGCTGAACTAGCGTGCATGGTTTACGCCGAACGGTTTTTACTATTGGACGCTAAGCGGTGACCATATAATTTCTTTGGTGGAATGTCTGCAACTAAGTTCAGTGCAGGTCGTAACCTGAGTTTACTCATACATCTGGTTAGTACATTTTAAAGTACGGAAGTCTGAAAAAGGCCGTTTTTAGCCGTTGGAGTGCTTAGACACAATGTGTGGCGTCTTAACAATGAGGTTCCGACCTTGTCTGAAGTTTGATTTCTTTCCGTACGTTTGCACAATGGACACACGTGGAATATTGTCGTAGAAAAAACCTGTTTGCGAACACACTACAACGCATTTGATGCGTGAGGTAGGCGGCCGTCTTAATTTCTAAACAGAGAGAGAAATTAGTATTTGGAATGGGTTTTTTACTCCAAGAATTTTACAAAGAAATTAGTATATATCTTCAGAGAGAGATTATGTTTGTATTTATAGAAAGATCTCGTAATTTTAATGATTTCTCGAACTTGCTCCAAGCGAATGCTGGGATGGTTACTTAACAAAGACCATGGCTGACTCCTCATATAGCTCCTGTCATTGTACCAAGTTATGTGGCATCGTCTCTTACGACATCGCTGTCAACGAGATTTAAAGCCCACTTACTTACCTTACCTACCTGGTAAGTTTGCAAAACTGAATCAAATACCTTGCTTTCTGTTCTTGTAAACGTGTAATAGTAAATACTTTAATGCACAAAGCATGCTCCCAAATTACCATGTTAACATTATGTGATAGTGAGAACTTCGAACTCAGGAAGAAGAGAATAATATTTAAAATACAAACGATGGTATATAAGGTACCTGTACCGAATATGGCCCGCTTAAGGTTCACAAATCATGTGTGCTTAAGGCATTAATTATGTTGCTAAAATAACATATGGATGATGTAATACAAGATATTTATGGAAGGTGTATGTTGATACTTGAGACTGGTGTATATAGATCCCACATATTTCTCGGCATTACCACACAATGGCGACTAGCGGGTCATATTGAAAACCGGGCCATATTCGGTACAGGTACCGTATTAGTCACTTTCATAAAATGACGTTTCCATTATATTTATAAACTTACTGAAGTTGTGCGAAACGCAATACATTTTGCTCCGTGGCGAGTTAGTGACGAGGGACCTGGGGAGATGGTTGATGACTGTACTGTGGGCGAAGTGCGCACTTGTTATTGTAGCACAAGGAGTACGCACTTGTTATTGTAGCGCACGCGGCCGAGCATGGAGAGCGTGGTTCGCATATCGCACGCCGCCGTGAGCACACTCGAGTGTGGGAACACGCCCTCAGCTCTAGCCGCAGCAGCTGTACCACCCCCCTTCCCCTCTCCAACCCAGGAACTACATCTTCCTTCGACCAACGTCTACCCACTGCGGTAGCTCAAAGACCTTGCAGCATCAAAAAATGTGACAAAGTGATCCATTACCAAAAACGGTTACTATAAAACTTCAAGACTTTGTAACTGAATTTTAAGAAGTTAAATGCTAAGAAAAAAGATTAGGAGAGTGTAAAAAAAACTTCATACTTTGGTATTTGAAACAAACACTGCCTTAAATATTTGACATTAAAACTATCATAGTTCCCCGCAAAATACAAACGTCTTTACGTACATAATTTATGCGTACATCATGACATACTGTCTGCATATACAAGTATTGAAATAATATATCCACATACAAGACATAACTTACAATAACATTAACCTATCTGCACTGACATACTTAATAACCTCCGACTGTTTTGTATTTCTACAAAAAAAGAATTTTTTTTTCTACAAATTTTATTAAGTGCTCGCCTTTTTCTACATATATTTTTTCTCGAAGGGTAAGCAATGCACAAAATTATACAACCAAAATATGCCAGTTCAAGCAGATTTGGGGCTGCGGTGGCCAAGGGGTCAGACCTCTCGCCTCCCACCAAGGCGATCCGGATTCGATTCCCAGCTGGGACATACGCCGAGTTTTCGCATGTGGGAATCGCGCCGGACGATGCCGTTGGTCGGCGGGTTTTATCGGGATCTCCCATTTCCCCCGCTCTTTCATTCCGGCACTGCTCCATGCTTGCCTCATTTCATCCCTCATCAGCGCTGAAGATCGCGCTGTCAAGCGCTGACCAAACTCCCTGAAGACACCACAAAACATGTAAATGACTGTCGTGTTTGGACGTTGATGCACTGAAGGACTGAGCCACAGACGACTTAGATATAGACTAGGACTACCAATCTAGCAGCCGCAAAGATTGAACGGAAATAAAAAGTTAAAATAGTTTTTTTCTCTAGCCATTAATTTTAAACGAAAAATTTCTGAAGGAATGCTCTTATGAGACACTTATATTTTTAATATAGTTTTAATACGTATAACGCTCAATAATATTTGAATTTTTTTTTATTTTGGCCTAAAGTGGCTATAAAGTGAATAAAACATGTCCATAAGAATTATTGCTCTCAATAAAATAACAGCTGTATTTGTTGTAACTTTCGTAGTAAATTTCGGAATAGTTATTGGATGATAATAAAAGACAGATGGTCTTATGCTCTCTTGAATATTGTATTCTAGATTTATTGGTGTGAGAACAATCCGAAAATTGGGAAATTTTAACTCATTAACGTTAGTTAGCTCAGGAAACGGCAGTTGGGTACATTGCTCGTCGTTATCAGTTTCCATAGTCGGAGACTTGTGTGTCTCACAGTAACGTTTATACCGTCGCCCAAACGTTTAGCTTAGGAATCACTTTCAAATTCAAGGTCTTGGCAAAGTGTTTCCACCAAAAAGCGAAACTACCGTTTCGGAAAGCATGAGTTTCATCAACGAGAAACGGCGGAAAACAACACGAGTCAATAGATTAACAAGAAAAATTTTAAAACTATTTTTCAAGAACAAGACAGGAAATGTACGAAAAATCAATGCATTAAAGTAATAGTTACTTTTTAGACCCATAATTATTGAATTGACATAGGCTATTCAAAAATATTTATTAACCTTCGTTAAAACATGCGTATAATCATATTTCTCTTTAGAGTAGTTGAAAAAACGTCTTGAACAAATCTTTGGTGGTTGTTAAGAAGGCCACAAGTCATATGAAAAAAATATAATGAGACTTGCGCTCTTCTTACTGTTCACTGAAGGCGGCAAGACGGGTAAACAAACCTACGTGTTAATATAATGATATGTGTACACTATTAAACACCTACCTACTAAATGCTGCAAGAAATGCACAAGTCTCAATGGTAAGTAATTATAGACTTAAGTCCTTCCTACTTAGCACTAAAAAAAATTACGAAGGCGATAGATATTATCGGGTGTATATCGTAAACTTCACTGCAGTTCTCGTCACTCCTGAAACCCCAGTTTCTGTTGTTTACACAGCACACAAAAAGCAACTTTCCCATGAAACTTCTATTACAAGCTCAGGTTTTCCGCAACAATAAAACATGGCATTCGCGCTGTTTAACCTACACTTAAACATTTGTTTCCGAAACCCGTGTTACCGAAACTGTACTTACAGGAGATGGTGTAAAATTACAAATACTCCCCTGTAATTACGTAAAGCATCCCCTCTCATCTCCTCCAGTGATGCCAGAGCCTCGCAGGACATCATCAATCGTACTGATTTTGCGAGAATAATTTTTATTTGTTCGTATAGGGAACGTCTCTTAATTTTGTTTAAATTGGTTTTTATTGTTTAGTAGCTGTTGTAGACAAAAATATTATTTCAGATATACTACATTAATCAAATAAATTTTTCCGAATCTTCAATTTTATTAGGTCTTCAGCTACGCTAGCACGGAATTTTGACATTTTAATGTTTGCAGAATCATATTATAAAACTTTTGCTCGCTGTAATTTCTGTCTGGGAATAAAACTTAGTTATTATTTAAAGTCTATTAATGTTATACATTTACATATTTATATACTTTTGGAAACTTTCACGCGCGCTTACAATTAATTTTTTGTGTACCAAGTTCTAGCTCTCATTCCCGTTTTGCAAACCCCCCCCCCCCCACTCTTATTCGCCCAACCCAAATTTTTGCAGAACAATTCGGGGGCACACGCACAATTCACCATTAAAGTTATTTCTTCACAACACTTTTTTGGCAACCCTTTCTGATCCAAAATTTTTTGATACCCTGTTTTGGCTCACTATCAGGTTTTGCTCCCGACACCCCCCCCCTCCCTCCTACACAAAAAAAAATCGACAGAAATCTTTGCGAACGCTCACACAACAATTCACTTAAGTTTCATCGCGACCGGATGAATGGCTTAGTGACACAGAAAAAAAAAACATTCAAACATTTTTATACGAGCAGTCAATACACTTCTTTAAATTATGTTAGATGTTAAGTTCATTGAAGTTTCTGCTTAGTGGGCGCCTGAAAACTTTAAGAGGGAACACATCTCAAACTGTACATGTTCCAGCATCCATTTTAAGTTTTGGGCGTCACCTGGTCGTAACGATTTTTATAAATTTTTAAGAATAATTAATGATTTGTATGTCACAACTACGTAATTTTATATTACTATGTGTACAGAAACTACGTGCCGAAAAAGATTGAAGTTCGGCAGAGTGGTTTCCGAGATGTTGTTTTTGGCTATCTAGATACTCTAAATTACACACTGTGCGCTGAGGTGTTTGGCAGACGTGTTATATTCTACTTATCGCCTTCCCTGTTTCCATACCTCAAAAATATAAAAAAAGCTAGGGTCCACTAACGGTCCATCGACCAGAAGACTGCATGCTAGTTCATTGACTTGCGCCTAAAAGCTACGATGAGCCGTGATGGATTTTTATGCCCCGGACGCAGTTCATCCAGGCGCATACATTCAGTGGAGTATCCATCTCTTTTTTTTTTTGGGGGGGGGGGGCAGTTCCTAAAAAGTAGTGTCAAAGAAGGCGGGTACGAGGGCCCTCCCCCGGAAAAATGTAGTTTTTGAGGTGCGAAA
The DNA here is from genome assembly GCA_003012365.1 of Medauroidea extradentata. Taxonomy (NCBI): domain Eukaryota; kingdom Metazoa; phylum Arthropoda; class Insecta; order Phasmatodea; family Phasmatidae; genus Medauroidea; species Medauroidea extradentata. The sequence goes on from PNEQ01003331.1 coordinate 17,761, forward strand.
TGGTGCTATTTAATAGATTTCCTAAACAATAAAATAGAATATACCTCTTAAAACTTTTTATATTTTACAGATGAACTATACATAAAAGGTAAAAAGAGAAGCGCAGGCCTCATGGACCCCCCTTCCCCTTTGTATCCACGCCTGACTACACGTTATTATCATTGGAAATTCTGCTCAGAACCACATATATCTGCACAAATGTTTGTTACGTTCAAATTAACGCGCACCCCGTGGAATCGCGCGCCGGAAGAACAAACTTGGAAGCGCAGCAGTAAATGATTGAATTCGCAATACCAAGGACTCAGGTTCGAATCCCCGGTCTCCTCGCCCTGAAAGAAAATGTTGTACTGTCTCCTTCCAAATTAATTTGTATATGAGTACAAAAAATCGCACCTACATATACGTAAACTGTTTGGCGCACAATTCACAAAATGATAATTTTGAGTTAGGGTACTATTTTTACGCATATGGAAGGGTCTGTCTTGCTGTAACACTCCATTCCTTTAAAGATACAGGATAGCTATACTTCTAAATTCTTTATCATTGTTTCGTATTTTTTGAACTACGATAATGATAGTATAGTAAAACATTAGTAATAAAATGAGTATTTCTTGTTAATTACATTGCAACAAAAATTTATGGCAGGCCTAATGTAATTGGCAGTTTTAAAGTATAATTATTTCTCAGTAAAACTTCAAATGTTATTACCAAAGAACCATTATTTTTTTAGAGCACCGCTATTGATCTACAATCTTAGTATTAACAAAATTATTTTGCCGTTGCTAAAATTATTTTTACGCGCGGCTATCAGTGGTTTTCCAAAACCATTCCAGGCTAAAATTGGAAACGTTTCATCATTTAGGCCACGGCCGATTCTTCTCTTGTTTTTTTTTTTCTGAACCCTGATGTCGTCTCCAAGGACCTCTTTTTGTCAAAACGTCCTCTCCTAGCTACTTACCAACCTCACGCTAGATGACGGAGTTGAGGTGATGGATATTCGCAAGAGAGAAACTCGGCTGACGCCATTCGCAGACAGCTTTTCTCGGAGCAATTTCATCCCTCGCCCCGCTAGCACTCCATTCTCATTAACATAACTCCTCGATGCTAGGTCTATAACTAGTAGACCTGCACCCATAGTTTAGTAAGTAATCAATAAGAGAATTAATTACTTCTTGATGAATAAATGTCATAAATTTCTTTTTCCAAATGTGAACTTTTGATGGTAGGGTGTCACATAAGAAACTTGGTATTGTTTCATGTTAATATCCCAAATATAAAAAGTATATTTTAAAAAACCAACAAACATTTTTTAAATTCTTTTTATTTCAATTTTTTTATAAACGTATATAGAACACTCTTTCCGTCTCTTATTTCAAACAATCATATTTAAAAATTGTTTATTAATAATTAATTCATTTTAAATACCGTTATTGAGTCCCAATTTTAATATTGTGACTTCAAGCTAAGAGGGCAGAGTCCTTAAGAACCAAAGATAAAATATATTAATTTTACCTCACGCTAGTTGGCAACACTGCAGTCTGTAAACCCCACACCACCCTCACCCAGTTCTTACGTGTGGCTCCCGCCTTCCCTTCATGGCTGCATCAAGGTCACCGGCTGGTGGCAGCAGCCCAAACAAGACTCAATATTGTGTGAGATAATATTATCGCAGGGCAACAATGGGGCGCGGAGGAGGGGCAGGCAAGACAAAGGAGCTGTGCTGGATGAATGGGGCTGCCTTGGATGTCTGCTGGGTTGTAGAGAGTGGTGAGGGGTATGAGTGAGGGAGAGGGGAAGTGGAGCACTGGGACACAGACCCGGGGAGGCAGTAATCACAGACAGTGCCCTTGCCGCCTGTAATAACGCCTGTAAATGTCGGAAAATACCTTCCTCCCTCTCCCAACCGCGTGGTTTACTGGACTCGACCTGCGTCCGAGAATTAGCTCCCATTTCTTTGCCCAGTTTCGTAATTCCCTCGTACGAAATATAAGATGTTCAATATTATTCTTTTTTTATATAAAAACATTATGTAAAATAATGATACTAATTTTCTTAGGTAAACGTAATGTTTATGCTGCGTATTATATATGTGTATATCAAATAAAACACGTTAATGTTTTATGCTATTAAGTAAAGCACCCAAGCTCAAATGACTATGAGACACGTTATTTTCATTATTACTTTTATTGTCGTTTTCAGTGATACGTTTCAGATGAGTATTTTATAGCAACCGTAAGAAAATATTAAAACTAAATTTTGAATTCAGTTTTTTTTTTTTTTTTTTT
>PNEQ01003331.1:20145-44647 GCA_003012365.1 Medauroidea extradentata
ACAAAGTATCATTCTTTAAGTGCTGTATCTTAAGTTTTCTGAAAGCTTTCCAATTTTTTTCGCCACGGAAAAATCTCTTAGTAGTTAACTTGCTTTAAAGTATGGTGATTCAAATCATTCCAACACTTAAAATCGCATAATATTCGTCCATATCCAGCTATCAGCATTGCAAATGTTCGATTGATTAGAGGTTTTTTCACAACTGGATGGAAAAAATTTGAAGCCGTAAAGAAATTTAGTGGAGTCTTATTATGTTTCCTAATGTAAAACTAAGTTTAAAAAAAAGTAATGTAGAGGATGTTTAGGCCTACTTGCGTGCGTAGTTTCAGCGTATCTCTGATCTTACGACACACTACAAAATAAAATTGTATTGCATTTGTTAATGATCAGGTAAGACTTAACTTACAGTAATTGCAGTCCCTACGAAACATTAATTTGCGTTGAGTTCTTTTTCGACGAAAAATATGTGCGTGTTCACTGAAAATCCACGGTACATTCTACTATCTGTTTTAAAATACATAGAAACATGTCCCATGGTATAACCCTTGTATTTTCATGAAGTTTAGAACTTCATTAAAGTTTACTTTCCAACTAATACGTATATACCCGAATAGTAAAAGTCGGGCACCGGAAAGGTTTGAGGTTCCTCTTCTATACATGAATTCAAATCACCAGCGAGTCTTCACAGAATGTTATACAAGTTCCGAAATTATCTAATTTACGGTGAAAATCAATTTGAAGTAGTCTGTCTTAGGTGTTCTTACTTCTACCGTTAGTGATTTAATGTAATGTGACAGCAAGGATAATATAATATTGGGGCATAATTTTTTACGATGTAATATGTAGCCACATATTATATTTTAAGTAAGGTAATTATAAAATTGCAAGTTGTAAAATATTCGGTTGATAGAAATATTTTTGAAATTGTTCCATTAACAAGCAATTTTCTTTAACACTAATTAATAAGTAATACATTATATCATAAACACTTAATTTTAAATCCGTCGCAGTGAGTGTGGTTGTCTGTTCGTTTTGTAGCACCGTGTGACAGCTGACTATACGAGCAAGTGTAGTACAAATGATGTTAACATCACTGCAAACGCGACAACCAATAACGACACACAATGGATCAAAGAGAAATATTCCACAGGACGTACATGTGTTTGTGAAATAGAACATTAAAAGTATTTACTATGCACATAAGAACCCTTTAATTGCATGTCAGTATACGTTCTGTAGTCTACGTGACAACCCACTGTACAGTATTACACGTAATTAAAAGCATGTTGGCGGGTTTCCGTGTTTTACGTTATTCCTGTCTGATGCGGTATGTGTGTGATATGTAACATAATTCTTCATGTAGCATGTTAGTCCTGGTCTCGAGTTCAAGAATGTATGGATACATATTACACTGTGTGGGATGTAGTACCATTTGTACACAATTGTAAATTACTAATGGTCACGTCTGTAATGTCTCGCGTAGTCTACAAGATGTTTACCAATATGCAGCCCCCTTCTCACTTCTGGATCCGCAGCGCGTAACCAGTGAGAATCAAGAAATTGATCCATGTTCAAAATAAGTTCACATAGTACCCACCTACATATCACACAGTAGCTACAAATTATTTTGCTGGTATTGAAACAGTTAAATAATATTTGTGCTCACCGCTAAAACATTTTGTTTTCACAACTAAAAATTTTATTTTGTGATTACTACAAAATAATGTACCTGTCTGAATACTAACCATATTTTTTTTCTTTCAGTGCACTGATACAGGTATTGCAATATCCATTTATTAATAGGCTGAATGATGGGAAACGTTTTCCAACGACAGTTTCTTGATATTCTTGAAAGAGAGATCAAACGATGATATCTCGTATTACGAAGCGTAATAAGTTGCACGACATCCACGTGTGCAGAGTACCGTGGAGGAGAGTGAGGATACAGGCTGATCCACGAAGGTGCCGTCCCCATAGTTCACGCGGCACCACGCCGGGAGAGTGTAATAGCAGGTGTTGGCGGGCGATGCGAGCCACCGATATCGATACCAGGGTCCATGACACGATAATAACTGGTGCCCTGGCCAGTGATTAGGAACCGCTCTCCGCGTAGCCTGCCCAACAACGGCCAGCTTCCCAGATCATCGTTCCCAGCACATTCTTCAGTTGCTCGGGTAAATCTCCACGGGAGTAGAGTAGCCTACACTCAAAATTGAGGAGGATGACAGGGTTTTAGATGAGGAACCGGAACGAGCCTATTGCAACGAGCAACACAGCCAGTATGATCAAGAAGAATCCAGAAGGACAACCAGGATCAAGGGCTCGTAACAATATAGTTCTAGTGCAGGACAAAGAAAGTCCTGCCAGCGTTCGGGAGTAAAAAAGTATATCTTTCCCAGCAGAAACTGCGATCTCTCATCTACCACCAGACCGCCTGGAAACATTATGCCCTACCGAGCAAGGTTGCACAAGGGTAACACGTTGGACACGCATTCGGGTGAACACGCGTTCAGTTTCGGTTTCCCATGGTTACCCGAATTCGCTCTAGGCAAATGCTGGAATGGTTCCTAAACACAGGCTACTGCAGACACCTTTCTTAGTTTCTGTACTTGTGCAAATTTGTGTGTAACCATCTCTAATTTCTTCGCTAAGACCAATAAACAAAACTTTGGAGCCTTCAGTATGAGTCGTGAGGGACATTGACTCAAAATTATACAAAAAAAAAAAACAGCATTCTGTACAACCCCTCTGGCAACTGTGAACACATTTCCCTTCAGTTGAAACGTACGAGACATAATCAGAAAGAAACAGCGATCGCTTGTTAATAAACTGGACAAGATAATCAACGTTATTGGTGGAAATTAATTGAGGAATCAGACAAAACCTATACTATAGATACGCCGTGTCTAATTTTGGTGTAGTGCTCGTCCACAAAGAGCTGGTTTGGTGGGCGACTTTCTGAACAAGAGGGGTACCGAATCTACCTTTACCAGCACGTTCTGAATTTAACCAGTCAGGGATGCATTATAATAAGGAACAATAAATTTTCATGGTTAACAGTCTACAGTTTTTACACTGGCTGTGATCTAGTTGAGTGATCAACCCAGGCAATGTAGTACGTGATTCGTTCCTTCATCAACAGCAGGTTTGTTATTAATATGAAAAGCTTCAGGGCGTGTGTCATACACCGTGAGCCAATTGGAAAATGAACCAAACTGTAGACATGTGTTAAATCAACCTTGTGTTTAAATTCATTCAAGAAATTGTTTTGCCCCTAATTGTCAATGACCATCTTATTGAATCCTTGCCACCTAGGTTTGCAGTGTTATTTGGTTGTCCTACTCATGAATAACCCATGGAGCTGCGATTTCGTAACGGAAAGAGTTTAGCACAATTTGGTTTCAGTGTATCTTCATATCTGCAGCTCTGCTTCATGGTCAATGATAGGATGTTCTAACTGTCACTGATCATGGGGTTCTACGGGCAAATCACAGACGTATTGTGTAACAATGACCTTGTTATGGTGAAACTTGTCTGGGCAAAGACACATCGCCAATAACCTTGAAGCACGGCTGACGATGTCCACGGAAGGCAATAAAACCAAACGGTGCAAAAACCACTTCACGACAAATTCGTAGGTCTACTAGTCCCTTACATTGTCAATAACGAAGATATACTTCTATGTCTAAAGGTAATCTCGTCCCATTTTCAAATATTTATGTCCGTACCCTTAATTAATTCGATATTTTGAAAAGTGTATTTTTCCTGTCAGTAAAAATGGTATGAAACAAAGCTGAAAGCACCGACTCTTCTGTAGCAGCCGGCCTGTATACGTGGTGACTGAAAACATGCCCCCCCCCCTTATAGCAACTCGCATATTACCAGGACTTGCAGCATAGAATGCGTACGGATGTCAGATCGCTTACACGCGTGACGATAGAAAACAAAGACCCCTTTCACATCAATCGTACGTGTGTACACGTATATATTTACGTACCTACTCACCTTAATAAATAAAAATTGTAGTTCATGGAAATGTATTTAATTTTCAGTCAACAGAACCTTTATAATTTTCGGTACAAATTTTTCTCCTGAATAGTAGAAATGTTGGTATTAACACAGCAAAAATCCAGTGGGTAGTTTAGTATAAAGAGAATGCAATTATTATGAGATCACGAATGGACGTTAACTATGGATAATTTACATATTTTAAAATAATAAAATTGAAGGGATTACTGTAGATAACTTCAATCTGCCACTGTAGGAATAATTTATTTTTATGACAAAAGATTGTCACGTAAGTATAAAGAGAAGAGTACTTTCCCCTCTTAGTAAATTAATAATAATTCTTCAATTAACCTACATCCCTAAGGGTTGTATAAAGAAAAAAATGAATTTCATTCATTTCAGTTGAAATTACAGAGCCGATCAGAGGGCGGCTTCAACCGACACTGTCAGATGTGCGAGCATCGCTCTCACGGCAAGTCATCAATTGCCGCCTCATTCATCCCAGCATTTAGGGGATGTTTCCTTCCCTGTGTGATATACTGGAGAAGGGGTTGCTCGCTTACCCTCGAGGGATTAGTATTTTTTTCCTGCCACGCAAACGAATTAATAATCAAAATTCAATTAGTGAGAGGCCATGTCAACTTCTCCCCTCGTTTTACCTTCTAACCGGAAGGGAGTTTTTTGGAGTAGCGTCTGCTACCTAAATACTTCAAGGTCTACAAACTCTTCCGTCGATACAATATGTCGAAGGTATCGTAAAATTACAAGAAATCCTACTTTTAAATATGTATCAGGTACAACAGTTGAGTGATATACATATGTGTTTGGCGCACTAATTAAATTATATTTCGATGATTTTATAAATTTCGTTCCAGCTTCACTGCAAGTGATGTTAGCAAATAACCATGAATTATGTTGGTCAACTGCCTGATGCTCCAACTAAGTTGCAGCTCTTTCAGAAAATTATTTTTCTATGAAACTATTAAACTTATCCAAAGTAGGTTTTACCAACTGAAATAAAATGTGTTTCCCGATCACGGAATGGACTTTCCAAACAATACGCTTGCTACGAAAGACAGCAAATATTTATACAAATTCTTCTAACATCCTCACTTTTTACAGATTGCCGTACATCTCAAATACTACAAATACTTATCCAAAGTACTCTAACATCCTCAAATAGGGTTTTTTCAGGCTGCTGTACATCTCAATACAACTCGCTTGCTATTAAAGCCTACAAATACATATCCGAAGTCCTTCAACATTCTCAAATAAGGCTTTTTCCAGAGTGCTTTATATCTAAAAAAAAAAAAAAAAAAATACAATTGCTATAAAAATCTACAAATACTTATCCGAAGTCCTCCAACGCCCTCAAATATGGCTGTTTCAGACTGGTGTATCTAAAAAATTAATAACAGTATTACAATCTAAACTGTGATAAGGGTGTTCGTTGGCCTTCGTTGCGTATAGCCGCATCCGCAAAGAACATGGAAGCACCGTCAAAAATCACGTTCAGGTGAGTCGCTGACAGAAAGCCATTCAGCTCCTTGTATATAGAAGCGATTTTATACCAGCTTCATGTACCACTGTCACCCTTATCGCTCCCTTGTTCTCAACCGTCAAACAAGGCATAAACCTCAGGTAAGGCGACCACCATAGTGAATAGAGTGGTCGTGAGGCTATGAATTCGTGCCTAATCTCTTTAACACAACTCCGGCATACCTACATTAAACCTACATTAAACATGTACAAATCATAAAGTAAAATAAACTTAAATATGCGAATTATTTAGATTCATTTCTTAAAAATTCGTGTATTCAGTGTTCCTGCAGAAAACAACTTGACTGTTAGCACGCTTCAAATTATCTGCCAGCTGTGAGACTTTCAAAAAACAAAAGAAGGTACAAATTTTGGTTCGAAACGCCTAGAGAAACGACAATTTCGAAAGTTTAGTGACCTGCAGCTGGACACTCTTAGATTGCACACGGCCCTTGTTTACTTTCATGTTTGTTAGTTGATGTAACTTTCCCAGAGCGTATCTAACTAGCTGCAGTCAATCACAATCTCATCGGAAATATGCTTATGTATTATAGCTTTTCTTAAAATATATTAACTAAATTTTCCTCACCCTTATTTGCATTTCTCAGAAAATTTCAAATAATGTTATATATATATATAGGTTATACATTTCACAAACGAATTATTTTTTAAATACAAGTACTCAAAGGTATGCAAAAATTTAGGCTCTCTCGAGAATTTATTTTAATACAAATTATTACTGTTTGAAACTACAAAGATATCATTCTGTAGCTTAATAAACACATTTACTATCACTTTAAATTAATTAATTCGTATCGTTTGAATTGTTTTTACTTTGGGTAAGTAGTGAAATTAGTCAAGTCACTATTTTGACATGCTCTTCCATGAAAACTATGAACCCTAAAAATATTTTATTTGTGGAAAATTATTGATAATGCAATGTATAATAGTTGAACAGTGTTTACTACAATTATAAGATTACGAATATTTCGGTGCAGAGCAGTCTTAAAAACGAAGAAAAAACACTACGCATATATACTAAATAATTACGTAAGTACGTTCTTTATAAGACACTCAGTAGTGTAGCGTTCAGACCGTTTGCCTCTCAAGTCAGCGATCCGCGTTCAGTTCCCTTTCGGTTTGCTCATAATTTTCGAATGCATGAAAACATGCAGGACGTTGCCATTGATTGGCTGATATTCTCGAACCACTCCCGTTAACGCCTGCTTCTGTATTCCGTCATTGCTACAACCGCACCTCATGTGAAAACATACACACGCAGTCTTCAAGGCGTGTTTTGTCAATAGTAACGTTGGTTTTACAAATTGTATTACATTTTTATAAAAATATGTTTTTTTTTAAATTGAAAACATTTTTACTGTTCATTGTCTCACCTCCACGGGCGTGATTTCGAACACATCGTATCGCAAAGGTAAACAAATTATATCGCGTTGAACTTGATCACATGTTCATAACTTTTCGCAATACCGCCATTTAATAGTATATTGAAATAGACTGTCACCGCAGTTCATCGCCGAAGGGGCTAAGAAAATTAAATAGTGAAGTGAAGAAATACCCAAACTGGTGTGGGGTGACATGATGCAAGTATGGAACAGCGCCGAAATGAAGGAGCGGGGGAAACGGGAGATCCTCGAGGAAACCCGTCGGCCTACGGCATTGTCCATCACGATTCCCACACGCGAATATCCAAGAACCGATCTCACCGGGAATCGAGCCCGGGTCGTCTAAGTGGGAAGGGAGAGTTCTGACTCCTTGACCACAGCGGCCCCCTTAAATACTTAGGCAGTAATAATCACACAAAAATTAAGCATGATAATAAAACTCAGTGTACGTAATATATTTCTTGCTGCTTAATAACAGCAAAGAAGGCGCCAGGTATTGATGGAATTACTACGGATAGTAAAGTGCAGCTTTTCAAGGATAAAGATTATACACTTGGAAGTGTATAATCAGCTATTAAACAATGGGATTTTTCCCAAAGCATGGAAAATTAGACTAGTACGAATCCTATACAAGGAAAATGTAAAGGATCCAAAGGAAATAAAATCATACCGGCCACTGATTTTATTACGTGTACCAGGTAAAATTTACGAAAAGTTAGTAAACATATTTTTACAAGCATTTCATGCAGAAGACAAATTACATCCCCAGCAGTACGGATTCTACAAAGGTAAGAGCCCTCATACAGCCCTGATTGATGTAATGAAAGAAGTCCAAGAAAAAAAAATATATTGGCAATAATCTTGGATATAGCTGGAGCCTTCGATAATACCTGATGGTGGCCAGAAGTTATGAGAGGTTTAATGAGCAAAAATTACCCTATTTTTCCGAACGAATGAGTATATATCAAACCAATACAATACAACTGGGATAAACCTTGACGAAAGGTGGTCCACAAGGATCCGTACTTGGACCCATTTTGTAGAACGTCTTGTTTTATAGCTCACTTGAAAATAAATTTCCAGAAGGAGTTACCATACATGGATATGCTGATGATGACTTGGTGTTAATAAAAAGAGAATCAAGATAAGTTTTGGATGAAAAGGCAACATCAGTAATGCCTATTCTTGAAAAATGGGTAAATACTGCCATATTAAAATTTTCGACAGCTAAAATCAGAGCAAACTAAAAGGTAGTTTTAAGAAAAACCCTGTAATAAGATTTCTAAATCAGCCAGCACAAGTAGTACACCAATTTAAATATTTGGGAATCATTCTTGATGATAAATTAAGTTTTCATCGCCATGTCGACTGCATAAGTAAAATGCAATGGTAGTCCTGCAAAAACGTATTAAGTCATAGGCAACACAACTTGGGGCCTAAATGTCATTACAATAAAGAGATTTACGTTATCATGCAGTCACTGAATTAATGATGACTAATGGTTCTGATATTTGGTATCATAGAGTCAATAATACCCACATTAAAAGAAGGCTACTTAAAGAGCAGAGAGCTGTCATGTTGGCGGTAACCAGAGCTTATATAACCACATCAATATATGTTCTACAGGTGTTGGCAGGTATCATACCAGTAGATTTACTGATAAAATAAATAGGAAGACCCACCTTGGCAGCAAGGAACAGGAAACTTACGGTGCAAGAGAAACTTCAGGAAAGAGAAATCACTCTAAACGCATGGTAAGAAAGATGGGACAACACCGATAATGGACGATGGACTTATGAAGCTATACCAAACGTAAGAAATCAAATGGCAAAACAGTTTATAACAACAATCCACTATAGTGCTCAATTGGCTACTGGTCATGGTAATTTCAAGGCAAAAATGTACGAACAAAAGCTACAGATTATCACCACTATGTCAGTCTGTGGTGTTGAAACCATTGAACACGTTGTAAATAATTGTCAAAATATTCAAGATATTAAAGCTTGGCTTGAAGATAAAATTGAGAGTGAAGGCCTCCAATGAAACATGGGAAATATCACGCACGAAGAAAGATACCACAAGATATGGAACGAATTCACCAACAAGATCGGCAAAAGGGTCGAAGAATTTGACGAGTGATATGCCTTGCATAATGAAGACCAAAAAAAATTTCCGATGGCCCATAAGGAAAGTCTCAGGTAAAGGCTCTAGAAGTAACTAAAGTCAGATACATATTCCGAATGGTGAGGACAGGTTTTATGAGAAGACAGGCAGAAAGCCTAGCTAATTAAATTCGACGGAAGAAGGAAGAGGCAAGGCGAAGAGAGAAGTAAAAGTACGCCGTGTGCTGCATTACTTTTGCAAGTAAGGGTGCAGCGCGGGCGGATGGAGGGAGCGCTGGCCTTCGGGCCATAAAACCTGCTTAAGAACAGCAAATAGGAACAAATTTTAAATTCCGTATTTCTGGTTCTACGGATCATTTCAAAGTAAAACCGCACGGGAAAAAATAATTACGAGATGTATAAACAACCTTCCCGTCGAACTGGCAGTTTAATTCATCAATTTTTATTTTTCCTTAAAAATTAACTGGTCTAAAATATGCTTTGCAACTTAAATCAAGATGACGGTTATGAGTTAAATTACAAATTACCTCATGAGATTACCAGCATCCTCTACAATTGCTGATGTTCTTCATTGCTGAACTTTAGAAGTAAGCTGTAACAATCGACTTTGTACTCTTAGATTTAAAACTATGTGATATTTTGTTTTATTTTATTACTTACATCTTAGTGCTTATGTTTTGATTTACGCAGCACCACAAAAGACACCCGGGCCAGGGGTAGGATGCCATAAGGGTTGTGATCCATTGCTGAGGAGGAAAGGGAGAGTTTCTACCGTCGACCTACTACGGAAAGGTTACAATTTCTCCACTCCCCCAACCCCATTCTCGTGCCCATGACGCGGGGCCACACCCCCTTCCCCCCGACACCACTACAATCCCAGGCCGTGTTCGTAATTAAGAAGGGTTTCTTCAACTGGCGCCGCGCGATGTCTGTGTCTCTGTCTCGCACGCGCACGATACCGCTTCCTCGCATCCGAGCACACGCCCCCCCCCCCCACACACACACGCCACTACCGAGAAATTCTATTACTCCTAGGGCGTGGGAGAATATAACCCCGACATGTCCTTCGTCCTGTCTAGCTCTCTTATTCCCTCGGTCGACAATACAGTCGGGGAATATTTCACTAAGTCAAGCCATGGTTAAGCGCGTCGCCAAGCTGCGCGTCAGAGGCTCAGAAATGTCGGAGACATAAGGACGACCTTGGAACACGCATCAAATGCCGCGTCGCCTCAACGAGCCAAGCTCTGAAATTACGTGCAAGGTTCCCGCCGAACAGTTTTTACTATGGGACATAATGAAGTGAGCATATAATTTTATTGGTGTAAAGTCTGTACCAAAGTTCAGTGCACATCGTAATCTGAGTCTCACATACATGCGGTTAGTACATTTTGAAGTACGACAATCAGGACAGGCGGTTTTTAGTCACGTTGAAGGGCTTAGAAACAGTTTTTTTTTTTTTAATGAGCGTAGTGTCTTAATAATGAGGTTCCGACCTTGTCTGAAGTGTGTTTTCTTTTCGTACGTTGGCAAAATTGGCATACGTGGAACGTGGAATTGTTTCGTAGAAAAAACCTGTTTACAAACACACCGCAACGCATTTGAAGCGTGAGGTACACGACCGCCTAAAGGTGGCCGTCAGCCCAAGCCACAAAGTTGTGTACAGAACTTCATCCGTTACAAGATTATTCGAAAACTGCTTCAGCGTGTGTACGTTATAACTGCTTAAAAACATAACTCAAAGAACGTTGCACGTATGTGTACTTATGCCAGGTCCTCCACGTATCTCTAAAGTCAACGAAGGTTTTTAAAATTATATTTAAAGAAATTATATTTTCAAGTCCATTTCAGGGTAGCATTACTCGCAATATAAAATAATTTTACGGAAAAATTATGAACACATGTTAAACGTACTTTCTCATGAGCTAAGTTTTTGTTTACTAAATAGCAGGAATGAATGAGAGATTCTGGTCAGCGTTTAACATCGAGCTCTTCAGCGCTGGTGAGGTATGACATACGGTGATTACGGATCAGCGCAGGAATGAAAGGACGGAGGAAAGGAGACATCCCCGAGAAAACCCGCCGACCAACGGCATTTAAATGTCAGGATATCATAATTTTATTTGGTGTTACGCTGCCAACCAAACTGGTGCAAATTAACCCCGGTTTATAGTAGTGTAAGAAGGGTTGAGGGCGACTTGATCAAGCCTGAGCCGTCGGCAGACATGGATGAGTTTCACCCCCCACATAACATGTTAGCTTACTGCAAGCCTTGCATTTGACTTGCAGTTATAAGCTTGCTTCAGTAGGCTTACTACAAGCCTTGCAATTGACTTAAGCTTGTATGCTGGCATAAGTATTTTTTAGCTAGGAGGCTTGCATGACAAGCTTTCTGCAAGTGTATTTAAGAAAAAATTTGCAGTTAAATTTCTTGCAAGCTTGTGTTAAGCTTCATGGCTTACAAGCTAACCTTAAATGAAGTTTAGTATGTAAGTTTGCAACCATTTAAAAACGTGTCAACTAGGCAACTTGCAGCAAGTTTGCAGCAAGCTATTAGGCTTGACGTGACACACTTGTTGCAAAGTTGCTGGTTTATCTTGATAAGCTTGCAGCAAGCTTGTAATAAGCTTTTTCTGCTGTCTGGGATGTAAGCTAACGCCAGCTTGCATTTCACTTGATTTTGGCTTGCCATAACAAGCTTACTCACGAGACTTGCTGCAAGCCTGAATCAAGCTTGCAGCAAGTTTACATTTCACTTTAATTTAACTTGCCATATCAAGCTTGCTCAGTAGTCTTCCTGCAAGCCTGAACCAAGCTTGCGACAAAGCTGTATTTGACTTTAATTACACTTACATAGCAAGACTGGTCATGTGATAAGCTGCAAGCATCCTGTCCCCTATACTAAGCTGATATTGCTTTGAAATTTTACTTAGCAATCTTAATTCATGAAAAATTGTCTAAGTGCTCATCAACAATGACCGAACGTGATTTAAACTTAACATTGTAAATGAACAAGCACTTTAAAAAGTAACATTGTTTCATATGTTAGCCAAAACAACTATTACGATATTAAGTATAACTGCAAGTAAACTGATATCCTTACTGTTGTCAGTAAATTCACAAACATCAGCATTTCCATAACAAAGTTCGTTCTCTTATAACCGAATCGCACTACTATATATGTTAAGTATTTGCAATAGTCCAGTAGGGTCCGACCGCTTGGCTCAGTGGTTAGCGCTCCTGGCTGCTGGGTCAAGGGTCCCGGGTTCGATTCCCGGCCGGGGAGGTGACATTTACAGTCACTTCCTCGGGTTCAGGACTGGGTGTTTGTGTTTGTATTGTCTGTCTGCCACACACCAACGTCCAATTACGTCATTTACACGAAGTGTATATATGACATAGACTCACTTAAAGGGGGGAATGTTTGGTGCAGTGGCGGGGCGATAGTCTTGCCATTGTATCAAACATTTTTATATATAAAATTTAAAAAAAGTGGTTGGCGTACTTGCTTTGAAGTTAAAAGGTCAGTGGTTCTAATCTTGGCACAGGAGCCGAAATTTAATGTTTAGTGATTAACATCACAAGTCGACGAACAAACAATATTTAGTATAGAAATCTGAACGATAGTGAAATTATTATAGAAAATAAATTTTTGATTAATTCTGCAGGCTTCAAAATTATGCTTGCAGCAGTCTTGCAAATCAAGATTGCAGCAAGCTTACAAATCAAGCTTGCAGCAGGTTAGAAATGTGTAAACTAGGCAACTTGCAGCAGGCTTGTAACAAGTTTATTGGCTTGCCATTTCATGCTGGCTGCAAGGTTACTGGCTTGCACTGGCAAGCTTGCTACTAGCTTGTAGCAAGTTATTTCTGCCGTCTGGGCCTCAAGTTCCTCCGCTCGCAGAACAAATGATGCACCAGTTATCGACAGAAATCTGCCGCCCTCAGCGTGGAAGGCGACCTTGAAATGGCCATGGCCTGTCGACGCCTCGCCACTTTCAGTCCGGACCTCGTCTGTCATGTGAGCAGCCCTGTTATTACCGCCTCCTCGCCTGTCATTCGCTTTCAATCGTCCCTCACTGGCGGAGCTGAGTTTTCTTGTCAACGCGCTAAATTATAGGATGTTACAATAGCACCGTGTTCCTCACTGCCGTCATTAGAGACATTATCAATTTATACAATCGCTGTGCACACAATAGGACAAGACTTGTGCTCTCCTAGAGTGCTTACTGTTTCAATTACATGTATCGTTACCCTGCCGTCACAACAAATTATTCATCATTACCTTGTAGCACGTTTACACGGCAAACTATAGTTTTACTGTGTAGTGCAAGGAGTTATTCAATTTTCCTACAAACATTTCAAAAATACTGTGTCGTTAGAGTTTCGCTTTGATTAAAAAAAAAGATCACTTAAAAATATTAAAAATAACCTTCAAAGCATATTTGCTCCTCGTTACTGCATGACAGAATATACGCAGTTCCGAATTGTACAGTGTATAATTAGGCTAACTAGTTAAGGGCCCCGCCCACCTACGCGTTAGAGGGCTTAGAAGTGATGGAGACATAAGGACGACCGTGAAGCGCGCATCAAATGCCGCATCGACTCAACGACCCTAAGCGCTGAACTAGCGTGCAAGGTTCCCGCCGAACCGTTCTTACTACAGGAAGTCAAGCGGTAACCTTATAATTTTACTTGTGGAAAGTCTGTAGCAAAATTCAGTGCTCGTCTATAGCTGAGCTTTACATACACCTAGGTAGTACATATTGGAGTACCGCAGGCTGAAAAGGTCGTTTCTTGCTAGGTTGAAGGGCTTAGAAACAATGTTTTTAATGAGCATGTTGTCTTAACAATGAGATTACAAACCTTGTCTGAAGTGTGTTTTATTTTCGTACAAAGGCACAAGTAGAATACCTTCGTAGAAGAAACCTTTTTTCGAACACATTGCAACGCATATGAAGCGTGAGGCAGGCGGAATTTTAATTGGAATGAATAGTTTATAATTTCAAGTATAACATGCTTTAAGTGTAATGTTGCAGGCTGACCTACATAAATACTGACACAGACGGCCTAGTAAAACACTTAATTTAACAGTGATGAATGACCGTACAACACGTGTTTATTTTATGCCGTAGTATTCTTACGTCTGTCACAACAACTAATTAAAAATAATATCTCTGTCCGAGACTCGAACCCAAGCCCAGCAAGACATGATGTACTCATAACTCCGTGCAGTGTTGCCACATTGTGTACGGGAAAAGTTGTCGATTAAGCCCAGGATTCACGGGGCGTGCTTATTTTACGGCCGTTTATGGACATTGTGTACATATGACACAGACATACACACCGACAAACCCTTGAAAACAGAAATCAGGGTATTTAGCAACTGATCTGCCTTGCTTGTTGTAGTAACTAAACGTTACATATAAACGTGTTTTGTTATCATTCCAGTCGATGGCTGTACTTGTTTCCTAAATATGTCCCGGCAAGTTCCTCTTTCTTTCTACTCCTATACCTCCAGGAGCGTATCCAGTATTTTTTTCTGGTCGGAAGGTCAAGGGGGGGGGGAGGGGTGTTTAGGAGTATTAGTATTGTCACTAGTAGTAAATAAACTGAAGCAAATTTTTTTTTCTCGATACGTTTCGTAGTTCTACAAACTACTAGAGACATCGGAAAATCGCAAGAATATTTTGTGCTAACGTATACTCCAAATCAGCGTAGCGTATTGCGTCTTGTATGAATAAATGGCGGTTATATAGCACTGTTTAGCAGGGACCCTGTTTTTTCGCGAAAAGAATTTTGCCTCACTTTGTTTCCGTGCTTTAAGCGTACATCTGCAGTTCTGCTTCGTGGTCAGCGATTGGATATTTTGACTATCACGAGCTTTGAGATTCTACCGGCAGATCACAGACGTGCGGTGTTGCAGGAAAGTTTTTGTAATTGGCTCAGTCAAATGAGATACGGCTCTTCACACATACACGCTGCCAATAACCATGATGCAGAATTGAAAGTGTGCACGTAAGGCACTGAAACAAACTGGGGCAGAATTATTTTCGCGAAAGAACAGTGTTCCTACTGTTTAGTTATTTGTAGAGACCGGAAAAACTCGCGGGTTCGCCGATTTTTCGGCTAGCTTCCAAGAATATATGTGATATCGCGCAGACAGCAGATGTTTATTAGCTGCTCGCTGACAGTGAAATGGGCCCTGGCTCAACTACATCCAGGAAGTGTCGAGTAAGTTGCCGTCCAATTATGAACGTGATACAGACCTATAGTTGCTGGAACTTTAGCTTGCTCCTAAAACAAAACGCGAAATTTTTCAGGTCTCTAGTTATTTGCTGAGGAATCACAGGTGTTCAGTCGTAGAGCACTGGAATTAGCTTTGGCCCGGTCAAACAGATACTCACGGGTAGCAATAAAAAAACGTCGAAATTGAATACATTGCGTTGAAGCCTCGACAACTTTTCCCTCAATAAATCACCATCTCTACTGATGGCATTATCAGCCAAAGTAAACGCAATATCGTTTAGAGTGAGGTTCGTGTCAAGGAAGCATTTTAAATATAGTTTTATGTGATGAAGTGGAATTAAATACCCACACACATAAGTGCAAGATGTCACTGCGTGAGTGCAAAATGGCTGTAAATATGCGCTTATTAAATACTTCGGCACAAGTACATTTGCTCTCTTCACGCAAGCACAGATTAAAATATTAATAATAATTACAACTGTAACCAGAGGTGCATCTAAGGACAAGTATTACTTGCCCTGAACTCTACTTATACGGCCGTGTATGTTGCAGAGGGAAACACAGCAGTTTCTATACACATAGCTGCCAACACAACAAAACTGTCAAGAACTATAAACGTAACGGAAGACAAATCTCTACAACGGTTGGGACAAGTCCGTGGGTACATCTTCCCTTCGTTTTCTTCACGTGTCCTTTATCTCTCTACAGACTCTTCCCCCTTTCATTTACTCTTTTCTTCCTCCCTCCTCTCGCGGGACCGTTAAATTGAAAACGACACGTTCCAAGTCGTAAACACAATGGTCATTACCCCCCGCCATGAAACGACCTCCTTCCGTCGGGGGAGACCTCGCCGCGTCGCTTCAGCCCGGACATATCGCCGTAATGAGACATTAATCAAGCACTGGTGAGTGAAAGTAGGTCTGTTAACTGCGGATGCCTATGCTGCCTCATGCCGACCATACAGTAGCGCACCTCCGTGTCGCATAGGCCTTGCGTGCTGTCTAAAGTAGTTATACAGGCTGTCCAGAGACAATCGCATAATATGAGCACACAACATGAGACTAAAATGCAAGTGGCAAAATGTTGTACGACGACATTTTACGTGCATAATGTGGCCACACTGCACAGACAAAGTTCTCTCTTGTCCAGGTCCAGGTATTATTTTATGTATATTACATCAAGTAAACGTATAATCATGTTCGGACTGTTCAGGATTTTAACCTGCACCCATAGTATTGCAGGTCAGAACAGTAGTAGTATAAGATATCTGTGATGCGCAAGAGAGGACTAACTACAGTGCTGTGTTGCCACACTTTGCATGTAAAAATGTCATTGTACAACATTTTGTCACTAACACTGTCGTCTTCAGTTTAGCCCGGGATTCACGTGGTGTGCTTATTTTGCAGGGATTTTTTTACACCCTATAAAGTTATGTGCAGCTTGAGAGCTCTAGCAACCTTACTCACAGCGAAGGATTTTAAATGGACAATTACGGTAAAATTAATAGCTTCCCATTCCTACAGCTTTAAAAATTACAATTTCAAGAAAAAACATGTTACGTGTGTAAATTAAAAAAAAAAAAATAACACCACACAATAAATATAATGTGACCTTTGAACAATTTGAACGATTCCTGCCTGAAAATGAACTGAACATTTATTTTTTATTTATTTTTTGCTCTCGCCGTTGCGAGCTAATATTACCGCGTTGCTGAAAAAACCCACCAGAAAAGAAAAAAAGAAAGAAAAAAGGCAACAATACAACAAATTTATTCCGGAGTGGAATATAGTTGTGTGAAGAAAGACCATACATAAAATAATAAAACAAATAAAACAAATAAGGTGTATGAAAAATTACAGCACAAATGTACGTCAATGTAAATAATACTACATGTTAGAAAGAAAATTAGTTTTCTTATGGGAGAATTTGGCACAGGGAAAATTTCTGCCGCTAGTTTCGCTGTAACCTCTAAGGAACAAGAAAAATACGAAACTGTTGTAAAATTAAATTAAAATGGGTTTGGAAATGTCACCAGTCATATAACTCAATTTTGAACTAAAAATAAACCAATTTCACGTTTTCAATTATTATATTTATGTAACTTGGAATTCATGAAAACTCTGTGATATGTCAGTTTGCACCCATTAGCGATACTAGCGCTCACTCGGCAAAAATTTTCTCTGTGACCAATTTTTGACATTGATCTTTCTAACCTGTAGTAAATTTACCTTAACGATGGCAACAAAGACATGATAAAAAAGGCATACGAATGTATGTGAACACAGACGATACAACGAAGAGAAACAAACGAATATAAGCAAGCTTTCATTTTTCCTGGAAGGGGAAAGCGGCCCCTTCTACAACACGCAATATTCGCTCGCAGTGGCGTATAAAAAAAATACAGGTTCAGTTTATATGAGGCACAGTTATCGTTTTATTTTATTAATTTCTAAAACAATATGTTCAAATTTAAATTTCACAATAAAGGCATACATAGTTTAGAACACTTTTCACTTGTGTTATCCATAAACTTGGTCAAATGATAATAAATATTAAACTGTGATCTCTTATTTAAGCTCTGCTGCTACAAAAATGTACGCGGAGGCTTTATGGTATTCTGAGAAGAAATTGTGAAATTAAATTGTTTACAAACACAGCTCAATTTCAAGCTATTAAAAGAAATAAAATTTCCGGCAAGTAAATAATTTTTGCTGGTCTTTGTTTCCGATTAAGCTCATGTCAAAGTCACAACTGTTGTATTTTCTGATTTTACACATAGTATTAAGAACGCTAAATACATACATGAAACGATTTACAGTGAAATTAAAAGTATTTAGCTAAATTAGAATATCTTCTAACTTGCTAAGAGAAAATAATTTTGTATAATTTTTAAGATTGATTTTTAAAAAATTTGATTGATTTTAAAAATATTGTATTCAATTTCAAGAATGTGTATGCACACAAAGTTATATATATATATATATATATATATATATATATATATATATATATATATGTGTGTGTGTGTGTGTGTGTGTGTGTGTATATATATGTATGTATGTATTTAGAAAGGACTCTATACTCATAGGCAGTATTTGTGATGCCTATTCATTAGATAAATACGTTTTCAGCGCTTGTTTTTCTCATAATGGCATAAAAAAAATTCAATGTTCTAATATAATTTCACCATTCATTCCAAAACTAAAATTATTGTGTCACCACATCAGGTTCTATAGAAAAAAAAACTACAACAAAAACGCTGCGCGAAAATTTAGTGCACTGATCTCAAAACCAGTATTATTTTTGACGATTGCGCTTGTCTCGCCCGTACTGCTTATCACTTTTCATGACCTTCAGTGGACAAAAAGGACTTGAGTACTTCTCTGAATGCTTCTCTGCAGAAAAAAACAATACATTGTTTTTACTTATATCGAAAACATAAATTGCTGATTTCAATTCTTATAGACTACGATTTTATTGTATCAAAAAATTTTACAAGTAATAGTTTTCGCACTATTAGTCTACACGTAAAAATCATAACATTATCGTTTTAAGAGTTTACCTATTTTTCCTCATACTTTTATAATAATTCTAACAAAATATGACATGGGACACTTAATGAAAATTAAAACATTACATTTGGTAAGATTTAATTTTTAAAATGTAGAAATTTTATAACACTGTGTCATATTTTCACCCAACATTAAAAACCCTAAGTGTAATAACCTAATTCTCATAAGTACAAACTAGCACAATTTTATTGTGTAAAGTATCTAATCAATGAATTTTTTTTAAATTTGACATGTCAATAAACGTAAAGTGTAGGATTCGAAATATTTCAATGATAAAAAATTCATTAAAGAACGATAAATATAATTTGAACTGCGTTCAGAACAATATTAATATTAAAAAAAAAAGTATTTTAATAGAGAGTGGATATAAGTATTTGAATTTCTGAACGATCAGTAAGCTGATAATAAATTTTACATATTTTCTTTCGCGTTGTTGTCAAAAAGTTTGTCTTCTATGCGCGTTAGAAATATTATTTTTACTATTGCTATTATGATCATCATCAATATAATTATTATTATTATTTCGTACACTATTTAAACTCACAGAATAGTAATTGATATTAAAACAATAGTGAAATTTTAAAAATATTTGCTTAAGTAAAATTATTTGCATTCATAATTAACTTAAAACCAAATGGATAAAATAATGCTTTTTTGAAAGGCGAAATAAATAAAATGAAACATAGCCTTGGTCGCTTAACTTCCTGAAAACGTTTGCCAGATAAATATAATGTACTATTCTGCCTACCAAATCACCGAAATCGTATTTTTTGCAGTCATAAACGACATCTTCAAATTCTATTGTAACAGCGTGGTGTTAATTTGTTTGGATATTTTTTCTAACTTTATTATTCGGCATGACTTGCAGTAGCTCTTTCTCCAGAAGAATCACTCCCAGTGGGTGTACATGTAAACTTGTCCATGGAAGATATTTCATTTTGCTTTTATTTACTATTTAAAATATATTAATAAAAAAACTTCCCTAGGTCAGAAGCTATAGAAAAGAACTGCGAAAACGAAATTCACAACATGGTTTCGAGAGCCCTTGCAGACCCTACATGTAACTACATGAGCGTTTTCTTTAGCTCACAATACGTGCTTGAGCCTGACAAACACGTCGAGCAGGAGGAGATACAATGGTGGGTTGTAGTGTTGGCAGGAATGGAGGATGTCAGCACCCAGTGGCGGAGTGCTGCGGAGATACAATATACACCGCGGCACTTGTTACCAGCGCACCAATAGAGGCAGAGAGCACTTCACGTCTAGTCCTCTTCTGCTGTGGATGAGACAGACATTGCAGTTAATTTACACGGGAACATTCTGAGTGAGGAAGTGACCGGCATATATCGTTCTGTCCACTGCCGGACAGGAGAGGTGCAGCAAGCATCAGATTTACTTATCACCAACCATATTTCGAATATAAATGTTTGTAGCATTGTCAGTTATTAAATTCAAATTTCACTAACGAACATATTATTGTTACCAATTTAAACAATGTAAGAATAAGCATATTTAACTTTGATTGAGGCTACATTTACGATATGATGAAAACATTTACAGCTATGGTTATTTTATTCTTCGACCAATAAGCAACCTTGTGCAATTTTTTGTTAGAATCACATCATTGTATTTATTTGCACAGTACGCAGTGTTCACCATACTCAAAATTTTAAAGTCTCGGGCCAATATATGATATTGATATATTATTATTTTTACTCCTGATTACTCGATCTTGACTAATACATTACCATAAATTATCTACAATATTTTTAATGTCATTATTTGTAACTTATGTATACTTCTACTAATGGAAATGAAAGTAACACTTTTCCTCCTAACGTTTCAGTTTTGTACTTAATAAATAATTACAATAAATTTTGGTCCCAAATAATACGTTGCGAAGTTCTCTATGCGAGTCATTTCGAGGCAGTAATGGTGTCACCAAGTTTAGAAAATGTTTTTCCAAACTTAACCAGTTATCGCGGTGGACGTTAAATTTGTTTACTAAGAGTTTCATTCTAACGAGAATGACACGTATGGGCTGTACATAAACTTGTCAAATGTTAGCATCCTGCACCCATCTGTAGTTATATTAGAGATGTTATACATTTAGGGCTCGTGGAGATATAAGGTAAGTATTGTGTGCTACCGGAATGCCAGTTAATTATGAAGAAACCGAAGAATTCTGATAAGACTTGCTGGCAACCTTTACCACGTTTTCCACATTTGTTACAGAAAATTTTAACTGACCCAACCGGGAATTGTTCTTTAATCACCAAATACGAATTCATAAAGAATAATAATTTTTTTTAAGAAACATGAAAATATTGATACAAATTCCCAAATCCAGTAACTAATATAGAGCGGCCAGATAGTTACAGAAGTTGCATGTTTGACGAAATATTAGTCGACGTGAATTGTTCTTTAAACGCCCTAACCGATCATTTCTCAGCAAGTATAGCCAATGTAGTTTCATATTGTGACAGACAATACGCAATACAATAATTAAACTTAAATTTCACTGAAATTAAGTAAACTGTAAGCTTACTCAGGTGAATAAGCAGTGTATAGTACTTTCTTGTCTTATCTTTCTCCATTATTCTTCCATGTACAATTTTTTCTATTTTTTATAGCCTCCTCAATCAAATCTGCCTCTTCGCCAGTCAGGGGCATGCCAGTTATTAAAATTAGCATAGTTTATACGAGAGTTCTGTAGTTATAAGCTCCATTCACTACACTCTTCGAGACTTCTGCCGGTCTAAGTGACCAAATCATCACATATTTTGTACAGGAACAATTCTGTTTCACGATATTTTCATGGTCTGTTTTAATTGCTCTTCAAACGGCGACCGTTTGGGATGTTAGTAAGCAGAGCTGCAGTCGCCAAGAACTGCATAGGCTTGTGATTTGATTGACGCTACAGTCATTGGCACGCTGGCCAGCAGATTCGCTGCCTTGCGTCAAATAATCAACACGTTGGCCACCATTGTCCTCCTCTCAAAGTAGTCCCTTGAACCCAGTATTAATGTTCTGAATCTTCAAATATTCTTGGTCGTCGATACCCCATACATCACAGTGTGGAACTGCGTTAATCCGACCCTCTGACGATTCTAATTTCCCATTGCCAGTCTACAGCTGTTGACTCTAATATTCTTTATTTATAATGGCAGGAACTAGTTGTTCTCTGATACTCTCTCTTTGATAACTCACTTAAAACGTTTTTTTAGGCGGCATAAAAATAAATCTTAAAATTATATCAATTGAAGGGATGTACATTTAAAACAGCAACGGCCACGGGCAAAACATTCATTGTAATACCTCTGCTTTCAGAAGAAAACGCTTCGTTTAGAGAGCCTACAATACGAGACAGAGTTTCACTTTAATTTGAAATAATGACGTTAAAAAGGGTACAACCCCCTTAAGATGACGCAAAATGTCGGTGGAATAGACAGCCGGGAGGCATGCCAGGCCCGCCTCTATGTGTGGTCCAAGGCTGCAGATGATATGGAGATGAGGCTAGGAGGGATGGGCCTGTTAAACGAGGGAGCCTCGTTATGATAATACTTGAGGCCCGGGGGCGCTGTGGTTTACCGGCCACCAGTCCCCCGTTATAACCGCCCTATAACCACGCCTGCGAGACGCCAGCGAGTACTGGATAGCACCCCACGTTTGGGCGGAGGAGACACCACTAGTCATCGACACAGCATAGCCCAAACTGTCCTGTGGATTACAACGTCCAACTCTATCATACCACTGCAATGGAGAATGTATGTAAAATGAGTATATACATATATATAGCCTATATATGAATACCTGGGGAGTTAATAATTACATTATAAATTTTAACCTACTCTGTAAGACAGCCGATGTAAAAAATTTATATTCGTAAATTTAAAATAAATACTTATTTACAAAATGCGTAGGCACTTTATTTAAAACCCATAATAAATGATAAATTAATGAAACGCTTTTGTCCAGATTTGACATACTTTATTACACCTAAGTTGAAAACTACAGGAATGCTGGGGTTGTCATTACTCACTCTCGCGGTCTTCATATATATATATATATATATATATATATATATATATATATATATATATATATATATATATATAGTGTTTACAGCAAACTCTTTAGGTTTTAATAAATTCCTGTACTTTAATCAAATATTGATAAATATATAATAATACAGGATGATGAATCAGCGTAGAGTGTGTTAATTTTACCTGGTGATAGCTTACAAAAAGTAAGTCAAAATGTTTTCTCAATTTTTTGTGAAATGAACACACAATTTATATAAACAACAAATATCTGAATGTCAAAGCAATGAAATACCTGGTACGTTTATACATGATTTAAGTAAATGAAATTGCCGAGTGGATATTTAATATATCATACCTTCCACCACATATAATGTGATGTACGCATTTTATTACTGTCAGAAGTAATAATTTAAGGCCGCAGTAAAACGATCACGTAAAGGCTCAGACTGAGGGCATTCCCTCAAGAGAGTCAGACGTTCAACATGGGAGCCTGCATGTTTTCCTCATGCGAAAAATGTGAAGAAAAACGCCAGGAATCGAACCAAAATCGTTTTAAGGATACGAAATTCCCATGAATCACAATATCACAGTAAAATATAGTTATTACTGGTTAACTCGTATTGGAAGGGGATAAAAATGTTGTCAACTTACAGTGACTGGCCCATGTCGATAGCACAAGGCGTACGTAATACACGGTTCGTTCGAGTGGAATGCAATATTAGTCCCGGTTGTTCAGAGTAAATATACCCGACAAGCGTATTGTATTTTTGTCTCCGACGTTAAAGCCTCTGTTACAACTGATGTTTTTTGCTGGTGGTTGGTGTTACTGACAATTGAAGGACAAGTTACCAATTGCATAGTAGTTGGTAGTTGCAGTTAGTGTTGCAGTAGTAGGTGTTGGTCACGTAAACATTTCAACTTTCAGTTCCGAGTTAATTTCAAGATATTGAACTTTTAAGTAAAACCAAACAATCAAATTGCAGTATTCTGTGTGTTCATTACGTATAATAATAAAATTAAATTATTATAAAAAAGTCAATTTATTTATAATTTCCTCAAACTAAATGCGTAGCACGGAAATACAGGTCCGAAATGTAATATCTAATTATATTATTTCAACCACCTATAGCTACGTTACATGCAACCGTCTCTTGTGCCAACCCACTCATCGCATGCGAACTATTAACTTAAACACTTTATTTATTACTCACTTATTATTGTTCATGTTAAATAGTGGCGGAATGTTGTCGACTATCTGAAATAATAAAATTGACTTGGACTACAGAAGCGCTGACTCTACCGTAAACACAGTATAGTAGGAGATAACGTCTCATCGAAAGAAAACCAATTTGAGTAAAAGCCAATGTCTAGGGCCACGATTTTGTCGCGAAAAGATTTTTGCCCCACTTTGTTTCAGTGACTCACGTGCACATCGGCAGTTCTGTTTCAAGGTTATTGGCAGCGTGTGTTTATTCAGACACGTTTCTCATTTGACTGCACCAATAAGAATAAGATTATTGTGAGTCTGTACGTCTATAATTTGCCAAGGCAAGTGAGAGTAAAATC
>PNEQ01003331.1:44747-64699 GCA_003012365.1 Medauroidea extradentata
ACGAAACCAAATGTTGCAAAAATCTTTTCGCCATAAAATCGTGGCTCTACCAATGTCTCAAAGAGTCAGGGACAGGACGAAAAGCGTGATTTCGGGATACCGCGTAAAACCGAAATAAGGATCAGTAGACAGAGACTCAAACCAGGTACCTTTCTAATCAGTGTCCAGTGCTTTTACACCGCGTCACTTCACTCAGCTTCAGTAAATGGCTTTGGAGTTGTATGCGTCCTGAAAGGTGTAAGCAGTTTATGGTAACGTCAGCAGTTTTAAAAAAAAACTGCTTATTTTGTATTTTCCTGGCATTTGCTAATGTGAGCAAAACATTTTAAGGACATTGGTGGATGGAAAACAGATAATTTGTTCAGCTGTACGTGGAGCTTTTTATAGTAGCCTCGGGGGTTACGTGCTTGAAGACGCTTGTCCCTGACAACAAAGTTGCTAGTTGTAAATGTACTTATGCGACGTTTAAGAGGATTTAAGACTTTCACACACACTACAAAACCAGTGTTTTTGCCATATCTAAAGCAATGACGGAGATAATAAAGTTAAGTCTTTACTTAATGACGAGGTACTTGAATTACTGATCACCCACAAATAGTTGCCTAAAGTGAATCTATGTTTTGAATACAAATTTGAATTTTTGTATCAAACTTATTTTATAGTTATTTTACTATTATTACTAGTAAATCGTTTTAAAATTTATTCCATAAACCTCACGTTATCAATATAATTCATCTCCTTAAATACCGTAGAAAGAACCGCAATAATTTTAATACTGTACTTTCTTCTTTGTAGGTGTAAAATAATGCGTTCTAGGAACCACTAATAAAAAAATAATGACAAAAATTTAAAATTCGTTTTATGTAACTTAAAATGTGATGATAAACTAATTTTTTAATTGTGTATTCAACAGGTGGCAATCCTCTCAAGTAATAAACGCAGCGTATATTCTTCACCATGCACATAAGTTAACCTCTAAGGTTACAATATGAAATATATTTATTGATTTAGAGTCTTTAAAATAAATATGGTACAAGGATACCTGAGAGCCAGGGTATCGCAACATAAATGCTTACTTTATGAGTGGGAGCTCGTAAGCATTCTCCGTACCGAGAAGTATGGAATGGAATGAGGCCCTACGATAGGGAAGCGACGGAATGAGAGGGGCGGGGGAAACGGGAGATCCCCTAGAAAACCCGCCGGCCAGCGACATCATCCAGCACGATTTCCAAATGTGAAAATCCGAGGAACGAACCCGGATCGCCTTGGTGGAAGTCAAGTGACCTGGCCACTTATTTTATGATAAAAATGTTAGCTCCTTGGAGAGGTCGCGACATAGCTGACGAGCCCAACATCCCCCTTTACAACTTTATTAGTAGATAATTTTCCAGTCCTGACAATATTTATCTTTGACAATTGGATCAACTCAAATGGACAAATACAAAGTTTACACCCAGCCAAACTTCGGAATAGAACCCATAACCAATCACGTCAAAGTCGGCCGCTCAACCAACTGAACTATGGGAGGTCGGCCGACCACTCGACCGCCTCGGCCCCTATTGAGATTCTTCACAAGGCAAAGCGCACATTTTGTCGTGAATAGCGGACACGTGGCTAAGACTGGAGCGCACTAATCAGCCGCTTCCTTCGTGAAGCTGCAGTTGCACCGGTTGATGTTAGACAAGTCTATTCATGGGTAGTGTGAGCGAGGTAGTGAGGTAGCGACGTGGTAGAGACGACCCTCGCTAAACGCTGCGGTGAAACTAGTTAGGTCGACGTAACACGGCACGGCCGCCTAAAACCCGACACTAGTAACACGAGCCGTGCTGGTCCGGCCCGGACACACTACACCCGAAAATACTGCGGCCTTCCGAGTCACCCAGAGCAAGGGTTGGACGTTCACGAAATGAGAGAGTGAGAGGACGGGCAGGCTGTGGTGAACCACATCGCACACCCCAACCACCGCGTCTAAACTATACAAACACTTTCTTTTCAACAACATATGAATTGATTGCTGCTAAGAATGTTTTTTTAAATGTGAATTTCTGCAAATTAGCTTTGTCGCAATTTTTGTTAAGTATATAGCAATGGTAACAAAAATTGTATATTCATGAAACAGCTACAAATGTCATTATGGTTGAGTTATCACTCACATTTTTTTTTCAAGGGAAGCTTTATTATAAAAAAAATTTCTACGTTTGCTGCAAAGAAAATAATATTGTTCTGAATGCAAACTTAAAAAGCCCAAAAAATTTCCGCTGTGATTCCGATACAATGAGATTTAATAAAATTGCCCGTCTGACACGGCACAGGTATTACCTTCTTAAGCGTTACCAAATTGTCATACCTTCACTACATTTCTTAGTTTTTGACTAGTAACCTTCTGGAGTAAGAAAGTAATATTTCTACGGATGGTCAACAGGTAATAGTATAAGAAGCGATGTTGGTTTATAGCGGGAAAACTTATGATTGTTTGCTACATTTCAACACACGCTCAGCTGACCAGAAGATTATTGGATTTAGTTTGTACTTAGAGCTGATACCCTACTTGACTAAGCCAATAAGAATCCCTATGTTGTAACATTTGATGCCTGTTTCCAGTCTGTAGACAGCTACGTTGTGTCAGAAGTATGTCACGGAATCAAATATGTGGCAAGAAACTACAGCGTTTTCAAAGGTATGTTGGCACAAAACATTTTCGAGATACATCATCTTCTCTAGCCTGTCGTCTCTAAGTATAATTAAGGTTAATTCTACTACAGGTTAGAAAGAAAATACGTTTTCTTATGGGAGAGCTTGGCACAGAGAATATTTCTGCCGCTAGTTTCGCTTCAGTCGCTAAGTGACCAAATAAATACGAAACCATAGTAATAGTAAGTTTAAATAAACTTGGACATTTTATTAGTCATGCAATTTAGTTTTAAAGTGAAAAGAAACGAATTTCGCGTTTTAAATTATCAACTTAACGTAACTTAAAATTCAGGAAAGCTCTGTGATTGGTCAGTTTGGTGCATTAGCGATGCCAGCGCTCAAGTGGCAGAAATTTTCCCTGTGCCAAACTTATAACATTGATCTTTCTAACCTGTAGTAGAATTAACCTTAGTATAATCAATAGTAGTCAAGCAATGCCAACTGTATACAATTCAAGAAACAGTTCCCTCTGCCTCGTCGAAGCATAAAATATTGTAGAAAATATGTACGCCAAATTAAATGATGTAGATCCATTATTTCAACATGGCGGGTAGTGATAACACTTAAGATTATTTTCTGGCGTCCTATCTGCGTGTTAGAGGCTCAGACGAGACAGAGGCTATATGGGCGACCTTGGAGTGCACATCAACTGCCGCATCGCTTCCAGCCAATTGCTGAACTAGAGTGCAAGTTTCCCACCTATCTATTTTTACTATAGAATTTTCAGCAGCAGCGACCTTTTTTTTTTTATTGGTGGGAAGTGTAAACAAAGTTCAGCGCATGTTTCTATGTGAGTTTGAATACATCCGGTTAGTACATTCGGAAGCACGGCAACCTGAAAAGACCGTCTCTAGCTGTGTTGGAGGGCTTCGAACAGTGTTTTAATGAACTTTGCTTCTTAAAAAAGAAATTCCGTTCTTGTCCAAAGCGTGTTTGTTTTCGTACTTTAATCCAGTAGGCACAAGTGGAATTATTTCGTAGGACACGTATTTAAGAACACACCGCAATACTTTTGAAACCTGCGGTAGGTAACTTGAAATTTTTTTCTATATAGAAGAGGTTTTTATTGCGTAGAGGTGTGACGCTGAATACTTAGTGCCCAGCACAGTTCCTTACGTACTAGATCGTCTACCAGTTGGGAATAATCACGTGACCGGATTTACTGTGTAAATTATAAATACCGAGGGGGCAGTGAACCCTAGATCAACACCCCCAGCATAGTGTAGGCTATGTCTCCTATGCGAAACCAAATTGAGGAAATAATGGCTGTCCCGAATACGTGCAAACAAGCTACTTACTATTTTATGGCTATTTGTCATCAGCGATGTTAAGTAGGAATTTCTCTATTGAAGCGTTCGGTCGTATTAACAATACTAGTCACCAAAAGAACTTGTTTCGGTGCTTGAGTTGGGAAAATATTAAAACACATTTATTTAAAGGCAGAATACTTTCAGAACGAAGATGGGACGAGCATATGGGAGCTCCTGGAGAAAAATCCCTCATCTCTGCGGCGTCCTGCCACAGTCACCACGCATGACCGACCACGGCTTGTAGTAGTAGTCCAGAGCAGCGGCATATCTATCATATCTACCACTAAGATAAAACTAGTTTACATATGGAGCAAACATGTCAAAATTAATAACTACTCAGTGCATTAGTTTTAATGAAAACTCATTCATAAAAATTCCACAGTAAGTGAAATTTGTGGAATTATACTACTGTATCAGAATCTTTGACATTTTTTTTTTTCGTTTGTTATATCAAATATGACAAATGTAAATTCGAAATACAAATTTTACAAAAAAAATATATGGGCGAATGTTATACGAGAAATATGTCACAACATTTCTTAAGAAGTTAATGTGGTAAGATAGTAATTTAACTGATTCGTCATTAAGATCTATCTTCGCCGGTTTTAAATTTCCACGTTATACTCGTAGGAACAGAGGAGCGATAAGAGCCATAGTGCCACGCTCGACGAGAAGCACATCACCTCTGTTCACAGCACCCTACGTAACTTTAAGTTGTGACCCTGAAATTTTTTTTGTTTGTATGAAGAAAAGCCAACGCATGCTCCTCGCTTTTCACTTTACGAATTCAGGAGGTATTTTCGGATTTACATCAGTCTTAAAAAAAACAGTTTTTTAACCATTTTGGAAGGCCCGAAAATCATAATCCTAACAAGCATGCTGAATTTTAAAATAATATATACACGTTGTTTATAAAGTGTGTGTTTTTTCGTAGATGAACGTGATATGAATACGTTAAGCGGTTCCGTTACAACACCGCCATTGCGTCTGGCGAGGACTCCTCTTAAAATTGTTCCATTAAGGATTTAATAATTTCCACTATTAATTCT
Source organism: Medauroidea extradentata (assembly GCA_003012365.1). Taxonomy (NCBI): domain Eukaryota; kingdom Metazoa; phylum Arthropoda; class Insecta; order Phasmatodea; family Phasmatidae; genus Medauroidea; species Medauroidea extradentata. The sequence goes on from PNEQ01003331.1 coordinate 49,798, forward strand.
TTATTCAGTAATCGTTGTTGGAAGCTTTGCTATGCAGAACCATTGAAGTTGGGCATTGCTGCCTGGTAGAAAGTGCGGCCATCGATATGGCAACACAAATAAAAGTCATTTTAAGAGCCCTAAACAGAGTGTTGAGAGAAAGTTTATTGAAAGGATACTCTAGACATGCGTTCGATAACTTTATCTACGAAAAGAAAACACATATAAAACTATGCTTGTCTATTTTTGTTTTCTATATATCATGCATAAATACATGGTTTCGGGGCACCCGAAAATGTCCAAAAACGGCTTTTTTCAGACTGTTATCAGACAAAATATACCAACCGGAAACGTGAAACGAAAATAGGGAAGCACGTGCTGGACTTAACTATGCACTCTCCATAAATAAAAAAAGGTAGGGTCACCGCATAAAGTCCCATAGGAAAAAACCAACTACCGAAACACTACAAGCCGTTTTCGCGGCCCACGCATAAAGGCGACACGGTTGTTGTAGCACGAGCCAGACTAGTTCTTATCGCCTGCCTTCTTCCATACCTCAGACGCGGCATCTAGCGTCTATTATATATACGGGTCTTAATAGTGTTTTGGGCTTCCCAACGACGGTTTCCCTAATTCTTTATTCTGCCACACACAGTGGCGCAGCTAGGAGTTGTGTAAGAAGGTGGGGGTGATCCTGAGAAACATACAATGAACACCTCCCGTCCTTTTAAAGCAGGGGGTCCATGGATCTTCCCTCGGGGAAATTTAAATTCCAAGGTGCAAAATATTACTATTTAGTAGTATTTTTCCTAACGAAACATTGAATATTACTCTGGTCAAAATGTCTCCAATTATTCAATATTATTTTATTTTCAGTATTTTGTTGCTTATTGGGGGGTTCAGAACCACCAACTTTCCCCCCTCCGGCTTAGCCAATGGTCATACGTGCCGGTGAATCAGAAAAATTCAATACAGGTAGAAGGAAGAAAACGCTTTAAAACGACCATTCTTAGTAGAAATTTGCAAAAGATAAGGTATGGAATAATATTCGTAACTTGACCAGGTTAACGATTTAAGCCTAAAAATGTTTATTTCAGCAACCTTCTAGTATAGAAGGTTATGAGTTGGGGCTACATAGTTGAGACTGACTACGGGGCGAGTGGTCGCCTTCATAGAGAAAAAGGTTTGGTTGATTCAATCGTATATATGTTTGTATATGGCCAAACAGGTATATGATTCAACAAAAGTTTTGTTGGCTGAACAACATATGAAACGCGCCAAGTATTGACTTTGTTGTCCTAACAAAATGAATATTTAACTGGACTAAACCACCCTTTTGGGATAACTATGCCTGCCAGGCAACCAAATATTTTGTTGGTTCAAACTGTTACACGCTTCATTGGCCATATATAGAGACTGGAAAAATTCGCGGGATCACTGACGTGTAAGCTAGCCTCCAAGAACATCTGTGTGTTCAGGCAGGCATTATCTGATCACTGGCTGCTCGATGACGCAGTGATATGGGCCTGCATTTAGTTGCTTCTATACTATTGGTAGAGATGATGGTATATCGCGAAAATGTTTTGTGCCGACATACCCTTGAAAACGCTGTAGTTTCTTGAATGATTCAGTGATGTACTTCTGACACAACGTACTGTCTTCAGACCAATAACAGGCATCAAATGTTACAATATTGGGATTCTTACTGGCTCAATAAAACAAGGTTACAGTTCCCAGTACAAGCTAAAGCCAGTAAACTTCTGGTAAGCTCAACGTGTGTTGAAATCCAGCAAAATGTCAAGTTTTCCCGCGATAAACCATTATCTCTAACTATTGGGCAAGCGACTTCCAGGAAGTGTCAAATAAGTCACGGGCAAATTACGAAAGTTGCGCGAACTTACCGTTGCTGGAATTAGAGATTGGGGCCAAAAGAAAACGCAGATTTTCCAGGTGTCTAGACATAGGCTATACAAACATACATACGGTTGAATCAACCAAACTTTTTTCTCTGTGTAGCCGGTAGAGACATAGTACCGGCGTCTGTCTGGCTTGCCAACAGTCGTTACCTCAGGTCCGGCGTGGCCTCAACGACCGCCCTCCATTAAAGTGTCGTTACCCGCAGGTCCACTGCAGCAGGTCAAAGGTCGCCGCGACCCTGCCGCCACATCCTGTCTGTCCTGCCGCAGGAACACAGGCGCCAAGGGCGATGCCGGAGCGCGCTTCTTACGTCTTTTCGCCCTTACGCGCGGTGTTCTCAACTATCCTTCAGTCCTACCGTCAGTAGAGTGTCTTTTTTAGATAAAAAAAATTGTATGATTTTGAATTATTACTTTACCAAAAAGAAAATTTGTTTAAACAAATGAGTAATTAATAACGTATACTTTATTGTTTCGAAGACAACTAGATCATATATATTTTTCTACGTTCATTTTTTGGATTCAAAAATAATAATCGAAGATTCAGCGTCACCGGAATTGTAAAACCTCGAAATGAATTTTCTTTTTATTTTTACATTTTAGTGTTTTTTAAACATCTTAATGCGGAATTTACAAAAAAAAAAACTATTGTTTAAAGGTTCGTTAATATACTGTTGTGCAAACGACATATTTATTTACTGTGCGGGACCGAACGAGGAGGCGCAACGATAACACGTTAGTGAGGATCCGGGTTCGATCCCCGGCTCCGCATTCCTGGTTTGGGTTTTCCATGGCTTCCCGAAGTCGCTCCAGACGAATGCTGGGATGGTTCCTCAACAAAAACCATGACCTACTCCTATCCCAGCCTCTGTTATTGTACCAAGTGGCCTTCACTTCGCTGTAGACGAGACGTAAAACGCATTGGAATAGCTTTCCTCTCCACTTCTCTGAATTGGTACGAAACTATGTTATGAAGCATTGCAACACCCGAATAAAGCAATCTCTAACCCAACATCTTTAAGGGCGCTGCCTATCTTGAAACCACGGCGGGAGCAAGCATAGTGTTTTACAGGTTAAATGATTTTCCACCTGGTTCAGTAACGGTTCAAATTACATGTATGCTACCGCTGACTTTTTTGTTCGTCTCGGTGCTGCGTACATTGCTATGGATCGCGAAGGCAGCTTTTTCAATAACCTGAAAATTGCGTGCAAAAAAGCATTTTCACATACAAAAAACACGCAAAAATGGCTATTCATAATTTCTTTTTTGCAATTTGATTTACGTAGCAATATTCTCCTTTTCTCGGCGCAGAAAATGTTTTTTGTCCGGAAGCAATATCACAAAAGGTGACCGAGTGCCACTGAAAATAATTTAACATGTAAAACCTTATTATTTCTACGCCAGGGCTCCGAGGTAGGCAGCGCCCTTAACACTTCGATCATAATGTCATCAAGGTGCTAGGCTGACTGTAACTTGGTATTTTGAGGGTCTTGTCATCTCGCCAGTGTTTGACGACACAGCGGTGTAACGTATCACGCGGAGGCAGGCAGCGTTAAACAAGACATGACTGTTCCTCCCCACCCGCCTCTTCAACCATCTCCTCTCCTTACACCACTCCTAATTAACATAGTCGGGCAGGTTTTCAGGGAGGCCTGGAGATCTGTCAGACCACACAGCTATGTGACGCGCGTCGTCCGATGTTGCCACGTAATAGCCATTATGTAAGGTCTTTCAAGTGGCAAAAAGCATAATTATGTATTTGAAAGTCGTAATGTTAGTTTTGAAAACGTTTTTCACTCGTGAAATTTTTTTTAGCTCTCATAGTCTTCCCCTAGCGGCATGTCAAAGTCAAAATTTGCATTATTACAGGGACATACTAATAACGAAAAACAACAAACTTACTCAAACCAAATAATTCAGGCTGAAATTTTTTATGGTGGGAAACTTGGTAAAAGAAATTAAATACACAACTAAATCCCAGTGTACAACTCTTTTGTAGCATTGTGGTAAATGAAGAAACTTGTCACCGTTTTCAGGATTTTTTCTTCAAACCTAAAAACAGATTTAGTTGTATGTTTATAAATATTTTAGCCTCCGGCCCATAATAATATCATTTCAGTGTTAACTGTTTCATTCGAGTAAGTCAGTGTGTAGGATGTAATCAACACGAATGGAGGTGTGAAATATTTGTGCAATATTAATTTTCGTTACGTGGATTCTGGAATTGTGGAAATCTATCACAATCGCAATAATTTAATAAATAGTAATAAGCATGGGAAAAATGTTCTATTATTTTAGATTGATTTTTTTTCCTGGGTGTAGGGGCTGGTCGCGCAGGGATGCCATTGTGCTGCAGCGATCCTCATCTGTCTGATTGTCAGCCTCCCCGCTGCCAGGGACAATGGAGGGCGCGCACCCCCTAGGGACATGAGCGTAGCTGGTGACGTGACGAGGGATATATCGCTCCAGCAGCTTGCACGGCCTACACTGACGTCATGAGTTCACTTCGCGCTAGGGAGTTCTTCTCTTGTAAGCTTATTGGTAGAACCACGATGTTATGGCAAAAATATTTTTCCAACATTTGGATTCAATGCGTTATGTGTAGGGCCCGGTAATTTTCGCGGAAAGATTTTTGCCCCACTTTGTTTCAGTGTCTTACGCGCACTCCTGCACCTCAACTTCACAGTTATTGACAGAGCGTTTTTATGCAGAGTCGTTATTCATTTGACTGTGCCAATCAGTACATGGATAACTGCCACACATCACGTCTGTGGTTTGCGGGTTTAACTTCAAGACGCTGGGTGTTACGGCATCCAATCACTGACCACGAAGCCGAGGTGCAGGAGTGCGCGTAAGGCACTGAAACAAAGTGCTCCAAAAATCTTTTCGCGAAAACTACCGGGCCCTAGTTATGTGTAGATATGGTGAAATTTCGCGATTTCAATGACCTGTAAGTTAGAATCAAATGTCCTATGCATACTCAAGTTCCGACCATTTGTCCACTAGCTGCTACTCTGTGAAACAGCATACAATGAACGAATAGACAGGACTTGAGTATGCATAGGATATTTAATTCTAGCATGCAGGTCATTGAATTCGCGAAATTTCACCGTTTCTAGTTATGTGTGAACATCTGCAGCTCTGCTACATCGTCTGCCATTGGATGATGTTACTCTCACTATCCTTGGCAAATTACAGACGTACGGAGTCACAGTACTATTATTATGACTGGTGCAGTCAAGTGAGAAACATGTCTGAACAAAGACACGCTGCCAATAATCATGAAGTAGAGCTGCCGGAGTGCATGTGAGACACTGAAAACAGAGTTGGGCAAAAATATTTTCGAGACAAGATCGGAGCGCTACTTATTAATAGCGGCCGGAAATGTACTCGGGAACTGTTTTACCCCAGCTTGCTTCAATGAATTATGCGCACACATTTAAGAGGGCGTGGTACATAATTTAACGCTATAGTCATTAATCTATAACTGTAGGTTTCTTGAAGCCAATTTGCGAGAATTAAACAATAGCAATCCTAGACAACAGATTTAACCAACATTATAACAAAACTGTTTCCAAGGTTACGAACTTCTGAGACACAGTCTCTGACGCCGGAACCTCGTGCATTTAACTGCGGCGCAAGAGATCACGCGTAACGAATTAGTAATTTTGGATACGTATTTACTCATAAAGTTGTCAAATACCATTATCTAGGACTGTCACTGGGTATTTTATCCACATTGGCTTCGAAAAAAGCGTAGGAATCAAATTATGTTTTCAGCGTTTATTTATCTACCACGCACTCTTAAGGCTTTGAAACGAGTCAGTTCAAAATTATTTTCACCAAAAGTTTTTGGTAGGGATCTTTGGTTACAGACTAGACATCGGCACAATATTTGATTACTTTGGCCCCAAACTATGTGTAAATACAGGAAAAATTCGCATGTTCACTTACCTGTAGGTTAGCCTCTAAGAATACATGTTTACTGAAACAGACAGCAGTCGCTCATTGGTTAGTTGCTGACACAGTCATACCACATAACTGAGGGTGGAGCATTTAGTTGATCGTATGTTACTGGCTACACGCATCTTCCGCGGCAATTGCCAGCCAATAACTGACGTCGAACGAGCACACTGCCGTTTGTAGTCCTGTCTCCTCGCAGTAACTAACGTGAAATTGTAAGTCTCTAATCACTGCTATGAACCGGAAAGATCTGCAAAAAAAATTTCAGAAGAAGCTAGAATACAAACGCAAAACCATTAATCATACGATTGCAGTTAAATGACAACGCAGCTCACGCTTTCCAAGGAAACAAAGTCAGTAATAACATACTTAGAAATAAACAAGGACTGTATTTTGCACAATGCCTGATCTTTATTGATTCTGACTACTCACTAAGGCAGCAGCCAATAAACAGTCAGCTGAGACTAGACCATGCATAGTACTGTGGATTACATCCTTATTGAACTAACTTGCGAAATATTCCTGTCTCCACTCATTATAATAGCAGTACAGTTTAAAGCCTTTCCATAATCCATAGACATACATTTTCTTATATATGTGATACATTTTGAACAATTTATGTACTGTACGTCTATTATATGACGTTCACTTTAATGGTGCAGAGCCTGAATTCCTTAAAAAACGGATTGACGGTATTTATACACACATTCCTGACACAATTAGAATTTCGGCCTTCAATAAAGAAATTTATTTAATTTTTTTAAAAATGAATTAACACATTTTATTCAACTCATTTACCCCTTAATTGTTTTCAAAATGCTTTCCATAGTAAAAAAAAAATATTATTTTTAATACAATACGTGTTTTTTGATATTTTTTTATTTATTTTCAAAGTTTGCGATGTTACAAAAGAGGGCATTTACATACCATCGATTATGAACATGTTTCAATAACATTTGCGTGATAGCAAAACTATCGTATGACATAACATTATGAACAAAAATTATGTCATACTTAAAAATAATGTTCATCACACTTAAATTATTTATATGACATAAAAAAAGGAATTTGGCACACACGTATGGAATTATTTTACGATTACCTTATCACATTTATTACGTAAATATCCTGTTATCAGCACAGCGTAAATACGAGCAGTTGGCTTCGAACAGTTGGTAACATCTAGATACCCTGTTTTTGGTGATAAAATTTCTGAAACCGTATTTTTCTCAGTGTCTAATCTGTAGGGCAATAAGGTTTTCGCGAATATAATTTTGCCTCAATTTGTTACAGTGCCTTACGATCACATCTGCCGTTACGCTGCGTAGCAATGATGGGGTGTTTTAACACTAATGTGTATTGAGGTTATACCCGCAAATCTCAGACGCGTGGTGTTGCAATGCCGTCATTGTGATTTGCATAGTCAAATTGGAGACGCCACTTCACAATTAAACTCTGCCAACAACCATGAAGCATAGCTAGAGACCGGAAATTTCGCGGGTTCACAATCCTGTTGGCTAGCCTCCAATAAATTCGTGCAGACAGCAGCAGTTCATTGGCTGCTCGCTGACACTGTGAAATGGGCCTGCATCTAGTTACATTGTCAGAATTGGCTCAGCGGCTGCCAGAAGGTGTCAAATAAGTCAACGGCCAGTTGAGGACTTAACATTCATAAGGAGCTAAGTGCGTAAAGGTAAGTTTCGAGATAATGACGAAAACAGTATAGTGCGACAAACAAATGAACAAGGAATTATCCAAATCAGTTCAGATATGTTTTACAATAGGAAAGTAGTAAATAGGAGCAATGGGACAGAAATAAATACAAAACACTTATGAACATCAAAATATATTTTCTCATTGAATTAGAATGTGTTGATGTTACTGCAGCCATATAACTGTGCTCATGTACAGCGCGCAGGAATATCACTAGGAAATAGAACTTTAGGTATGTCTTCGACATAATGTTTTGGCACCTTTCTATGTACCTAACTCATTTGTGTCGAAATTGGTACTTAGTCCCTTTTGAATGTTAAGTCCTCAATTATGAAAGTGACACGAACTTGCGCAGAGAAGAATGTTTGGTTGATTCAACCGTATATACGTTTATAGATGGCCAAACAAGCATGTAACAGTTGAACCAACCAAATATTTGGTTGCCTGGCACGTATAGTTATCCCAAAAGGATGGTTTGGTCCAGTCAAAGATTCATTTTGTTAGGACAACAAAGCCAATACTTGGCACGTTTCATATGTTGTTCAGCCAACAAAACTTTTGTTGAATCAAATACATACTTGTTTGGCCATACACAATCATATATACTGTTAAATCAACCTAACATTTTTCTATGTGTACAGTTTATGTTTTCCAGCTTGTGTCTGAAAGAAAATGCGAACGTGTCAGGTCCCTAAGCCGAGATGCAGATGTGTACGTCAAGCCCGTGCTAGATTGACCGTAAAGTAGTCGTATAGAAATAACCGTAATCGCACCGTAAAGAAACTGACAGGTTTTGATCCCTCTCACGGTCTTACGGCGGCTAGGTAGCGGTACGGTGTGTTGTATCATGCATTAATCAAAAGTGTGTGTCCAAATTTTACGGTTATTTCTTACGGCGATTCTAGCACGGCCTTAAGGGCGACGCCTACCCGCGCGTGAGAGGCTCAGAAGCGACGGAGCAGTAAGGTCGACCTTGAAGCGCGCATCAAATACCGCGTCGCCTCAACGAGCCAAGAGCTGAACTAGCGTGCAAGCTTCCCGCCGAACGGTTTTTACTATGGGACATTAAGCGGTGACCATATAATTTTACTGGTGAAAAGTCTGCAGCTAAGTTCAGTGCAGGTCGTAACCTGAGTTTCACATACATCCGGTTAGTACATTTTGAAGTACGGCGGTCTGAAAAGGCCGTTTTTAGCCATGTTGGAGGGCTTAGAAACAGTATTTTTAATGAGCAATGAGGTTCCGACCTTGTATGAAGTGTGTTTTTTTTTTTCGTACGTTGGCAGATTGGGCACACGTGGAACATTTTCGTAGAAAACCCCTGTTTACGAGCACACTACAACGCATTTGAAGCGTGGGGTAGGCGGCCGCCTTAAGGCACTGAAACAAACTGGGGCAAAATATTTTTCGCGAAAAGTTCATGGGCCTACATACCTGTATCTTTACGTCATGGTCAGTGCCTTAACATTTTACATCAAATCACGGACGTGTGTTATCGCAGCAACCTAGTTGTTCTGATTGAAACGGTCAAGCGAGAAACGTCCTTCCAGTAAGACACGCTGCCAATAATAACGAAGCAGATCTGAAGATGTGCGCGGAAGCCATTGAGGCAAGTTGGTGCAGAGATACAAGCAGGAAAATCCAGGGTCCCTAGCGTGTCGTACAGTGTTGTCTACTCCGCCTACTTGACAGACGAGTGAGATCAGTGAAATCATCCTCTGAAGTTTGAACTTGACACTACAACTTCCTGTGTAAACAGTCGAGTCTCGCAAACCCTGCTTCAAACAAGGCTTGTTGGGAGAACAGACAACGGCCATCACACGGACAATTGTGGACGAAGCCACGTGCTGTGGTCGGGACCCCCCAGAATGGCAGACCGCAAAGAACGCCCCACGTGACCGCAAACTCCGATCCGTGCCATTTTGCGCGCCACTTTCCGTTTGAAAAATAAATACCCGGATCATTTAAGGGGCCCTCCTACGTGGTCGTTGAACTGCGTTGCTGCTAGTTTGAAATCCTCGTTCATTTTCGAACCTCACAATGTAACTGTCTACAAAAAGAAAACGAATTTCAGGGAAGAACATTCAAGTACTGTTAAAACTCCACCCGCAATGGCGATACCATTTCTGAGCCCTTCAACATGGCTAAAAACAGCCTTTATGCACAACTATTACAGACCTGTAAATTCCGCGTTATTGTCTGACACCAATCTTGCCTCTAAGCTACTACGTGTCCGTTTGAGTTATGCTGTTGGCCATCAGAAAAATACTGCCCGAGTTTGTCTCAGTGCCTTACGCGCACGTCTGCAGTTCACTTATGGTTATTTGCAGCGTGTCTATGTACACAGGATTCACTTATTTGACTGTGCCACTCATAATACGGTTATTGAAGCACCACACATCTGTCATTTGCGGGTATAACCCCGAGACAGCTGAAAATTTAAGCATTCAATCATTGACTGCGAAGCGGAATTGCAAATGCACTCTAAAAAATAGTTTGTAAATTTGCCACATGTACGTATAGGAGCGCTAAGAAAGTAGGTATGGTATAATTGTTTCCTAGACATCCGTGGTAGCATTATTAAACTTTTTTTTATAAAACAGTCAAATGTATACTAAAGTTCACAGATTTGTATTGTAACAAGTGTAAAAGTTTGCATATTTACAAGCCGAAAGAATGGTAACTGTCCTATACTGTGTTTCGGTTAGTAACTTCCTAAACATTTTAGGAAGTTTTTTTGCAGTGTGTGTAAGTAAATAACTGAAACAAATTGGGCGAAGCGGAACTTCAGTTGTGCAGGTAAGGCAGTGAAGCAACCTGGGACAAAATTAATTTCGCTCAAACTCATGGCTCTAGCCATCAGTTAATGTGAGATGATTCAAGGATTTTTTCCGTACGATGATGTAAGGTGAACTGTAAATTGCTCACTAACCTGTATTGTGAGCACACAAAAGATACGAAGACCCGGAGCCAACTGCGTCACAGAGTATAGGCTAGTGACTTCTAGCTTGTCGTCATGTAATAACGCGACCTTTATACGTCTCTAGAAAATGTGTATCAAAATCTACCGGCAGATTGACTCGAATTTTCGTTCCGCTGAAAATGCGCTGCAGCGTGTTCGTAAATACTTTTTTACGAAACTATTCCACCTATGCCCACTGTGTCAAAGTACGAAAAGAAATTTCTCCTCAAACAATGACTGAAAGGTGGTTTCAAGCGTCACGCAGATTAAAGAAATCACTTTGGAGTTCCTTAAAGTGGCTAAAAACAGCCTTCTTAAAAAGGCTTTATCTGAAAAATTACTCACTACTTCCTAGAATCAGGCAACGGACTTTGCTTGAAACAATCCACCAGTAAAAAAATGAGGTCACCATTGAAAGTGTCAGTCAGGCGAGTGATCTACGATACCACTGCACACGTTTTCAGTGTCTTGCGGTGGAGGAGATACCGCACCAGATGAGCTGGTCAACACCGTCCTTGGCACTGTGCCTCACTCACACAAACACACGGCCAGTAAGCGGGCGCCTTAAGAGCGTGTGGTATATAATTCAGCGCTAAAAACATACATTTAGAATTGTAGATTTCTCGAAGCCAACTTGCTGAAATCAAACAACAATTCCAGACAATAGTTTTTGCCAACTTTCTGAGCAAATGCTTTTCGCAACTAACGTATTTCTGGAGAACAATCTCTGACGCCGAAATCTTATACATTTAATAGCGGCGCAAGATATCACGCTTAAGAAATGCATCATTCTGCATAAATGTTTGCTCATAAAGTTGACAAATATAATTATCAATGATTGTCATTTTGCGGTTTTTCCATATTGACTTTCAAAAAGTGTAGATCTCAAGTAAATAATTCAGCTCTTATTTGTCCAGCACGCTCAACATACAACATCTATATATATTAGATAATAGAAAGGAACGCGTTATTCAACTATGTAGAGAGGTTTAGTAGACATACAGTAAATTTTCATTAATGAAGCTTCCCCAAGCAATAGTTTTTTTCTCTGTTATGTATATTGTATTATGACAGGCCGTAGAACTCATAGGGGTTGGTTGCCGAAAGAGAAACTTGTCGACAATTTTTTCTGTTACTGTGGTGTTAACTAAATCTTCAGCTGACTCTGAAAAACTCGTGTTTTCTTTTGAACGAAAGCTAGAATTAAAAACACTGTAAGTTCTTATCACTTTCACAAATGGTCTTTGACGTAGTTGACATCCTGAAGAACACTTAGCCAATAAGTAAGAAGCATCTAAATGCTCCCTTAACTATGTAGTATGACGTGGTCAGCGACCAGCCAATGAACAGCTGTTGTTTGCTTCAATACACACATATTCTTGGATGTTTTCCTATAGGTAGGAACCCCTGTTTTTCGCGAAAAGAATTTTTTCTCACTATCTTTCAGTGTCTTACGTGCAAATCTGCAATCCCGATTCATGATTTTTGGCAGCGTGTGTATGTGAAGAGCCGTATCTCACTTGGTTGAACCAATTACAATTACGTTCCTGCAACACCACACGTCTGTGATTTTCCGGTAGAATCCCAAAGTCCGTGAGAATTAAAATATTTAATAACTGACCACGGAGCAGAACTGCAGACGTGCACATCAGACACCGAAACAAAGTGGTGCAAAATTCTTCTCGCGAAAAACAGGGGTCTCTACCTATAGGTCATTGAAGCCACGAATGTTTCTCTTATTACTGACTGGTCACAACAGTATGAGTGTCCAATAGATATTTCATGGACATTGGTATACGGCGGTGTGCGTGACAGGGGAGTACAGATCTCGGCAATTTGTGCCCACCTGCCAACATCTCTCGAGCCGTCACTTAGTATTGCCTTTACGCATGAGACGCTTTACAGATCATAAGTCATCCTGCTGTAAACTTTAATAATTTGCCATACGCGTCTCATGGCTAGCATGCCATTTAAGCCCAATGCGAGACATCGAACTATGGTACAATATATTGGAGTGTAGTCTGCTGCCAGAAAACAACGGGAAAGTGGCTGGTCCGTATGCATAGGGACAGTGGATTTATCGCGGGAAAAGTTGACTGCTTGCTAGTCTTAAATGTAATGTATTCATTTCTGACTCTTTCATTTCGTTACTTGAAGAGTCCTTATTTGACTGGGTTAGTGATAACTCTGGCGAGCTATGACTCAACGTCTGAAATTCGTCTGTAAAAATTGAGATCATGCCACACAATCATCGTGCAATCATACAAACTGAGAGAGGTTGCGCAACGGTAGTACGTTGGACTCGCATTAGGGAGAACACGGGTTTGATCCCCGGATCCGGCCATCCTGATTTCTGTTTTCCATGGTTTCCCATAATCACTCCAGGTGAATGCTGAGATGGTTCCGTATCAAAGGCCATGGACAACTCCTCTCCCATATCCTGCCATTTTTCTAATGATCTCGCTGTCGACGAAATGTAAAACCCACTTACCTTTCCTTACCAATAATTAGGCTCAGGAAAATTTCGTGAAAGCAAATATCTGCATGTTAGACTCAACTATCCTATGCATACTCAGGACTCAACTGTTTGTCACTAGTTGCTACTCAGTGTAACAACAGACAATGAACTAATAGACGGGCCAGGAGTGTACATAGGACAATAAATTCTAGCCTGCAGGTCATCGAATTAGCGAGATTTTCCTGGCCCTACCAATATTACAAGACGCAGGACGCTACACTGATTTGGAGAATACGTTAGCATAAAAGGTTCTCGCGATTTTCCACCAACTGTAGCAATGCAGAGGAGATAGTCCGTTTGTGTTTCCACGCGAGCTCACGGACCCCCTGATTCGCCAATTCCACCTGCGCGCCAGGGAGCCTGGGGAAGTATAAGGGTTGTGAGCTGGAGATTGAATTAAAATTGCTTCCTGTGCGGGTGTATTCTTGACGGCAGAGATTCGAGAGCAGGTTACCAATGGGCGTAGAACTTATCCCCCGTCGCCCGCAAGAAGGAACTGTGGCGAGGGAGGACAGAAGAGGACAAACTCCGTAATCACAGCTGATGCGCTCAAATTACTGTTGTGTAGGCCACAAATGGGATCTGTTTCGCTGCCCACCTCTCATTACTTCAGGGAGATGACTCTTCACTTTCTGACCTGAGAATGCTCTAAAAAAATTGGTCGCGATACGAGTCTAAAGGGGTATGTCGTGTATGGTTGGTTCGTCTCAGTTGAGGCTTTGGCTCATGTTTGAAGAATTTATCATCAGAAGGTGTAATTATTGCCACAATTTAGAGTGGATTTTCATTTATACACTAAGACTACAAATCCTCAGTCCATTTCCAGGGGGTGTCATATTAAACTTAGGTTATCGCCGAATTAGGCTTCAACTCCGCTATAAGTCTAGCAATGTTTGCATATCCGAATCGATTCTTAACCAGCAGGAATTTAATCTCCAAATGAGCACTTGTTCCAAATGTGCCATTGTCCTTAATTATGTCTGGAGCACAAATTCTTGCAAGAACAGATGGGCGCTGAAGTGAAAACTCTATACGTATCATATTTTGGGTTTCTCGAATGTTTGAAATGGACCGCTCTAACCTAAACCAAATTTAGTAAATATCCGCTGAAGGTTTACCGTGCTGATTACCAGGAAATCATAACATTCCTGACAAATGCTTTCTATCCGTCTGTCACGGCAGCAAATTTGGAGATCACCCAACTGTGAATACACGAATTCCTCGCAAAATAACATACCTTTCAGTTACGAAAATTTTGATCGTTAAAGACGCTGCCTTCTTGAGAGTCAGGGCGTATGCGAAGATAGGCATTTATATGTTAATTTAAATACGGTGGTGCTAGGTTATTTTAATGATATCGCTTTGGGACAGAACCATTTTCTGCGTTGAGAAGAATTAATTTTGCTACAGGAGTAAAAATGTTGATGGTGTAAAAAACTCTTACTTGTTCTAGGTTTTCCACGTATTTTAAAAACTTAATGAAAGATAGTGTAACAATGTGGGTCATACCACGGTGAATAAAAAGTCAGCGGTGTAAAATTCATAAGTGTGACAGGTGCTGAGCCACATAAAATTTTATTCAAAACTTATAACCAATTATTAACGTCGTCAGGCCTTCGAAGTAGGAAGCAGTCTTAAGATTTCGTAGTAGTGCACTGAACTAAGCGCAATAGTTATAAACAAAACTGGAGCTGAGACTAAAACTGCAGGATTGTAGTACTTCCATTCAATTAACAATTCAGTAAGCATAAACCAATAGCAGAGTAGAATCACAAGGTAGCTTGTCCTAAATGTCCCGTAGCATACTTAAAATGAAACGATTGATTAGGTGTGTGTAGATCCAGAAGTTT
>PNEQ01003333.1:0-19321 GCA_003012365.1 Medauroidea extradentata
GTTAATATGCGTATTTAATACCGTAAATTCACGGCTCGTCATTATTTTCCGGAAAATGCATACCATGTAATTATACAAGGCTTCTTTTCATAAAAAAAATTTACGACTATGAATGTTTGTAACAACTGTAACAAAACCAAGCGTAAGAAGTATTTTTAAATAAAGCACCTCAAATGACAGCGAGTGAGACATTAATATTTTGAAAGAAAATTGTGAAAATCTGTTTTAGTTTCGCTGTTAGTAAGAGAATGAAATTAGCCTTCAAGTAAATAGGGTTAATGCGGGTTGCATAGCGCGCCTGAAACACTGGAGTGGCCTCTTAAAGTGTCCTTCTCCCCAGTTCGCCGAGTCGTGCGCAGTGCCTCGGCTTTAACAAGTTTATTCGAAATATTCTCATCTGTCATGAATGTTTGCGTGCAGAAGTAGCTTTTAAAGAACTTTATTCATGTCTATATATACCCATTTCAAGTTAGCAACTAGTCATTAAAGCATATTTTATAGCGGTTAAAATTGGCGAAAATGTTTGTTTTTGCGGTCGTTTTTAGGTATAGTCGTGTACAGTAAAACATCACATTTAACAATACGTTATAAAACGATAGGTTTACAATTGAAAGTCTCACAGAGGCTAGTTGTCGCCGAGAAAACTGCACGCCAGTTCAGTGACTAGCGATGCCCGTGTAAACATAACCAAAACATAATGCCAAAATCTCTACTAATTACAAATGATAAAATATTTCATAGGGTATCTAAAATTAAATACCTATGCCTAATAATAAATAAAACTTTCTAATTGCTGGACCATATAACTTACATACAAAACAGAATAACACTAGCAGTAGGAACTGTATATAGATTAGTGGTTTACATATGACGTCAGAGATTAGAGAAACATACAGATGGAGCATAAGGTATGTTATAGGGCGAGGGGTATGAAGCCTTGAGACGGAAGGGGGAGGAGCCAATCCGCCATATTGATAACTGAAAAGTGTTGTTTAATACCATAACTACGTGTTTAATGCGATCATGGATGTAATATTTAGTAGAGGGAACATGACGTCACAAATGTGTGTCCAACATGGTCTCGAGAGTTTGGTGTTGATTATTTATGTTTTATCAGCGTAAAAATGCAGTCGTGTTGTTTGAAACTCATGGCGTACGTTCCAGAATATATATTTAGTCATGTGGTGTCACCAATATCTCGGTTCAAAACCTTATATAGGCCGTTCGGAATAAAGTGAACACTAAATATTTAACCTTTGAAAAATATCACTAGCTGTTACTACATATAATTCAACATTACCGATAGTCACCTTACTGCTTGTATGGTTGGCAACGAAATAACACAACATAGTTCCTTGTTTATTCGTATTTAAATACAATAATACTGAAACAAAATCAACCGACAGCGATATAATTGTATTTTATATAATTAATAAACTTATTTTTTTATTATGTACCTATCGACTGAAAAATTTATCTTACATGCGCAAACATAAAGTGACGTGTCCCAGGAGGTTAGACTTTTCCCGTCATTAGCCGTTACACGCGGAAAGGTACGAATTGGCTGCAAATACATCTTTAGCAGGGCTTTTTCGAGTGCTCACTTTATTCCGAACTGCCTATAGTAAGTATGTAGCTAATATTTACTTTTTACTAAAAACAGCTGGGTTAAGGAAAACAGTAACGTGGCAAACACTGTTTACATTTGTCGTTCTGAAATTTCTACGCAATTATACTATGCGATAATATGGTAGCATGCTCTCCTTAGTTGACATATTCATAAGGGATCAAAATAACCCAACATAGATGTGATTACTAAGCAATTATTATCTTGCCTCTCAATATTATTTCAAATATCCCGCGCATATTTCACTAAAGTCACGTGACACATGTTGAACACACAATTTCGTACGCAGATGTTGTACCATACAATTTTTCCTGCCTATTTTTTTGACAATATCTGAGTGCTAGAATAAACTTCGTTTACTCCTTAAGATGTTTTGGAAACCAACATTACTAAAATATTTTCAAGTCAGGGGGGATTTACAACGATCCGTCACTTCCGCCTATCATTCGTCCGTCCGCCAATTTTTTTTAGCCGGTTCCGTCCGTCAGAAATTCTAGCGATTTACAATATCGCGTCATCCGTTCGCTGTAATGGACACCATTAGTCGTGACGTCAAACGAGAGCACTGGTTCCAAACAAATGTTTATTTGAAAGTTTAGCATTGAAGTATAAATGTAGGTATTAATTACTAGTTTACTACATTCATTCTTTTTATAATTTTCCATCCTTGAATTGCAAATAAATTGTACTATTCAAACGAGAACAAACATTCAAGTTTACCTTTAGGTTAAGTAACCTCGTATCTACTTACACATAAATAACTCCGAGTATGCTGCAATTTTATGTGTTACGCTATGTTCATAACTTCCGTGATTTTACTTATTTCGAAAAAACAATATAATCTACCCAGTTCTTCTTAGGGATATAAAATTAGATCATTTTTCAACAAGTGCCGAGAATATATTTGTTTGGAACCAGCATCGTTGTGTGACGCCACAGTAATGGTGTCCATTCCTTTAATTTGCAATGCTACCAATGTACAAACAGAAAAAGTGTGTGTGATGTAAAATTTCTCTTATTCTTTTTTTTTTTGACAGATTTGCAATTAATCTATGGCTGCTAATAATTGCAATCACTGTTCTTTACCACAATTAAATTTATGAGCAGAATTATTTACTAATAAAATTACTTATGGCGTAATGTAAGTAAGCATAATTTAAAAAATAATTTCAGTTGGTGTTTTACTTTTTCCTGATTGCCAAAATTATCTCCATTGTATTTTAAAAATGTATTTACAGCACCATCTAACTAAAATGAAAGTATATCACAATCTTCTAAATAAAATAAAAACGTTAAAACGATCGTCGCCATCTTTAGAAGGCGCCTGTCCGTAAAAAGTTAAAGTTTTGCTAGCGTTCGACGGACGGATAGAATAATTCCAGACTTCTGATTGGCTGGAAGTCACGTGATCGACGGACGTACGGCGGACGAACGGGCGCGACGGATCGTTGTAAATCCCCTTTAGCCTCTTGAACACGTGTTTTGGTTGGACGTTTCTTTCATGATGATTTCGTAAATGCTCACAGTCATGATTACGTACCTTAGTGGCAATATTATTGTTTTATCTAAAGACAATGTAGACTAATAACACACATCGATGTAATATTACTGAAAAAATTTTGCAGTGATATTTTTACCGCGAAATTCACAACTTGAAAACCAGAAACCGTAATGACAGTTAGATTTATATCGTGCGTTGTGATATATCGCGTATAATAATGTGAAAGTTTTAATTAACTTCGTTTAGTAACTATGATTGGTCGATGACTTGGAAGTAATATTAGAGGAAACGCCTGAATAGCAGGCCACCTTACTGTCGCCGTAGATGAATGGGTGGCTGTTTCTCGGGCGAAATGCTTCTTCTGTAACACGCATGAACGTATCAATAACTCAGGAAATTGGTAAGATACACTCTGGTTAAGGGGGCCACCTAGGTGGACTATTTTGGGCGCTAGAAGCGTGGAAGTGCGGAATGGATAAAGACGACACAGCATGTGCATTAAGCCTCCTTCTAGCCTCTAGTAGCAAGTCACTGAACAGGCGTGTAGTTTTTTCTCGCCAACAACTCGTCTCTATGAGCCATTTACGTGCGACCTTATCATTTATGACGTAATATTAAAGTTTTAGGTGTATTGTATACGTCTCCTACCCTTAAAAATTTCAGCGCCAAGTTTTTTATGTCTAAAAAAGACCACAAAAATACAAACTCTTGCCATTCTTGCTGCTAAAAATATGATTAGAATAATTATTAATGGAATGGTGAACCTGAAGTGGGTATACACACGAGTAACGTTCTTTGAATGCTATTACTAAGCAGATGTCACTCGTGTGGGATGAGCAGTTTTCGAACAATCTGGCAACGACAGAAGATCTGCACGCTTCTCGGCGGCTTGGGCAGGAGCTCGTATTAGGCTGAAATAAAAAGACGTTACGTATCTCTCCTAACACCGATCATGTAACACGTACACAGCTTAGCGAATCGACTTGAGTTCTGTAAAGATCTTATTTATGTTACTTTGCGTGCGCGCTTCTCACCACAACGTAGAGTATAGTTGCGTGTGCGAAAGCACTGAATTTAATAATCAGTTGAGTGGAGGCCGTCAAAAGAGAAACATGAAGAAGCTGTATAAATCAGTAGGAAAAATTATTTGACGTGGAATCTGTTAAAATAAACACTTTAACAATTCATGGTCAAGTAGTCTACCATAAATAAAAAAAATATTAAGACATATATTAATGAAGCATAAAAAGTCAAAGGTTCGAATATAATCAATTGATACAATATTTATTTCAAGTATGTATTTAAAAAATTCACAATGCTGGAAGGCAGTTCAAAGTAACAGTTACTGAGCTACGTACTCTGCCATCAGCGTGTTCAATTTTTACTTAATATTTTCCGCTTTCTATATGCTTATTTATTGAGTTATATTTATTTATAGGTATATACAAGAAACTGATCTATTCCATATTTAACGCATTGGAATAGCATAGAATGTATGTTGTTTTCCATCCTAAACTTGAAGTAAGTTACATATTTCATAGCAATAAATAATAAGTACATAAAGTTGTTGCTTAAATGGTAGTTGTGTTATGAAAATCGCAGATTGTTAGGTATTAATATATAAATATAATTATATATATATCATTGGCGCACAGATTAAGATTTTACCAAATTTGACTCCCTTATATAAAAAAAATGGATGGCAAATATTTATAAAGACTATAACGAAATATGGATTTTAACGTTTGTAGCAACTTTTGGTGTGCTTAGTAAATAACTCTTCTCAAATTACAACTGAAATACGCAATACAATTTTTGCTGTTTCTGACGTTGTCTTCTCTAGTAGTTTAGAATTAAGAAAGATGCTTTTTAGAATACTTTCTCAAGTAAACGTCGATGTATGAGATCATCCTCCTTTGTGTAGATGTTTGTGTTTCCGTGCCCCCGCGCGCGCGCGCGTGTGTCCCTTAAAGATATTGAACCCGTCGGTCGAAATTACATCAAACTTGGCGCACGTATAGTACTTAGGAACATGACTTAACTTAAATTAATTTTGTTTATGTCAAATAAATTTTTTTCTAAATTGCAGTCATTTGAACATTTTTGAACGCATGACATATCCGAAGAACCATTTTCCAGAATTTAGTCAAACTCAGTACATATATAGTACTCAATTAAGTGATTCAAATATAATGTTTTTGCTTAAGACGTACTCATACTTCCGAAATGTTGACTGTTTGAATATTTTTCAATCACACCAGAAATATATTAGAACATTACATAACATTACATAGTGGAACCAATAAGCAGAAAAGTTTCAGAACAATTTTACGATATCGGATCTCGTTTGTGTTTGAATGGGTAATTCTCTTGAAAACCGATAAACCAGGGCCCATGCTATTAAAGTCTTCAGTTGGGTAGAATGTAAATAAGTAAACAGTTATTTTTGTTGCAGATTTGTTATAGGGGCGAAGTGCCTCCGCCTGGGCGCCCCGCAACCAGCAGCACATCACGAACATGCACCTGAGTCCTGACCCACAACACATACGTGAGAAATGCGGTTACCGTGAGGCGATAATTGCGAGGGTTTCTTCTTCCCCCTCCCCCTACTCCACCTCTATCTCACCGTGACGCAACGACGACGTAATTCTTAATATACGATGTCGGCTGCGGCGACGCTCATCACTTTCACCCGAGCATGCGTGCAGAGAAGTAGAGCGGGCGGTTCCCACAGCCTTGAGCATCGCTACCGTCCATTTCGCACTGCCCCTGGCAGCTACTGGACCAGCGTTACCCAAGCTCGAGCCACAGTTCCTGCGTCAAGTATAGTAGGCTGACTGAGGGATCAGATTTAGAGTCAGTACTTGGTGCATGACTGTGATGTGAAATTGTTTTATGGCCCCTTAACAACGAGGTCTTAAGGCGGTCGCCTGGGAGAAAATATTTGCGCGTTCGAGTTGTATGGAAGCGGTAAGGACGAGACAGCACACGCTTCACACCTCCACCTAGCCTCTAGGAGCCAGTCTTCTCTCCGACTACTCGCCTGTATGAGATTTCAAAGGTGATCCTATTGTTTTATGACATATTATTAAATACACCATGATTTACATACCTAAAAAAGACCGCAAGAACTCTTAGTTTCACCATCTTCTGTCGTTAGAAAATATGCTTTAGTGGACAGTGGTGAACTTGCAATGGGTAAACACACTTGTAACGTTCTTTAAGTGCTTATCCTAAACAGACGTCACTTATGTACGATTAGCAGTTTTCGAACTTTGCACCCAGCTCGGCGGCCTGAGAAGACAGCCACCTTAAGAGCCTATGATATTATAAAAGAGGTGAAGGGACAACATAACGTCCATACCCCAAGCGGTATTCGAATCCAGGACCTAACCAGGGCCTAACCGACTACTCTACGGAGATCGGCATTGGTGCATGGGAAACAGAAAACGTGTTAAGGTCACCGCCTACCACGTGCATCAAATGCGTTGCATTGTATTCGTAAAAACGTTTTTTTACGAAACTTTCAAACGTGCGCCCATTGTGCCGATGAATTTATTTGTGGGAATCTTGCACACTAGTTCAGCGCTTGGCTCGTTTTTCCAAGCGCGTTTCAGGGCCGCCCTTACAACTCCGTCACTTCTGGGCCTATAACGTGCAGTTAGGCGGTGCCCTTAAGGCCATATATCGATGTGTGCATGTATGTTCCTTATGGACTTTAAAACGGCTAGAGCGATTTTGATATAATTTTCATTTAAACTTCATATTAGCCCAGCAAATGATCCTGTGAAATTTGTTAGCGATCAGATCACCAAATATTTTTTTGGCTTTTTCCAATTTTGTGTCTTATTTTCCCTATGCATGAATAAATTAATTAAACAATTAATAATTAACTAGGTAGGATCGAGACTTGGAAGTGTGCAGCATGTCAATGTATAAACTGTAATTATTGGCTATAGATAATTAGTGCTACTCGGGTCGCTTACATAAATTAATGTGTTTATATATGTTCCCTATGGACTCCAGAACCGCTGGAGCGATTTTAATGAAATTTTCAGGCTGTCTTCAGATTATCTCAGGGGGTGATCCTGTGACGTTTGGTAGCGTTTAGATTAACTGGATGTTTTTTTTTGTTTTTGCCAATTTTGTGTCATATTTTCCCTATAAATTAAATAATTAATATTCAATTATACATAAATAACTAATTTAAATAACTTTAATATTATTATTAATAATAAATTAAGTAGGATCGAGTCATAGAAGTATGCGGCATGTCAATTTAGACTTCAGTTCTTGGCTATAGTTAATAAGCGCTACCCGGGTAGCTATAATAATATATTTTTTCACATTAGTGCAAATAACTCAAAATTGTTAAAACAGTATTCCATTGAAACAATGCTGGAGTGTTTGCAGTTATAAACTGAACATTTGCAGGCCTTTGTAATATAATGTTCAGTTCGCTAAAAGAAAACAATATTTTCGTGTGTTTCGGGTTAATTTTCATAGCAGAAGTTTTGATATCATGAGTTTGTTTCTAACATTAAACATTTTACACAAATAATTGAAAAACAATCAGACATGGCATTTAACTGCTCCAGCTGCCCGGCAGAGCGGTAAATGTGGTTGATTTCTTTCAGTTACATGTCCTGAGACACACAGTTGATAGCTGTATATTCGTGAGGCATTTGTGAGCATTTTAGAAGTCACTACAGCTGCTAACGAACAAGTTGTTTGTGTGTAAAACCATGAGTAAATAGAGAGATAGTGAAAATGATAGCGATTTAATAGCTTGATGTACTAATACGACTGACTACATGTCTGTCGGTTCTTAAAGTAAATCGATATTTTACAATTAAATTGTAATGTTTCGCTATTATTGATGTAATTATTTTACAATCTACGCAGAAAATTCTATTCTGCTTACTGTTCACACAGCTGGATTGATTACTTGCACTTAGCTGTTTAATTTTATAAGTGAAAAATGTTGAGTTACATACGTTACTTTTTTTAGATACAGTGAAAAACGTTATAATGAGCTTCATTAAAATAATATATTTCTGACAATTTAAAATACAAATCATATTAAATGCGCAATGCCTAACAATGTGAAAAAGTAATACGTGTAGCATACACCAGTGGCTTTAACAGTAAAGCCTTGGGCGTTGATGAGCGGTATGAGGCGAGTATGACACAGAGACGAAATGTAAGAACGTAGAAAATAGGAGTATCCTTCAAAACTTGTTGCACAACGACAACATCCCCCACGTTTCTGGTGTTTTTACGAGGATAGGGTAGAGGCAACCAAAATTTCAAGTTTCAGCTGTTCGAAATTTCAGCTGATGGTCTCCTGTCATCCTAAAGCCGCGAATTTCAATGCAGACGTTCATCGAATCCCAGTAATCAACAAAATCTGGTCACGTGACTGAGATAAACTACCCTAATACAGCGAGTTAATTTTCATAAGCGCCTATAACACGCAGAAGTTGTGACTACAGACTGACGTATCGACTGCGTTAAACGGCCATGCCTTGTAATAAGTAAGTGGTCTTGAACTCAATGATTTGCTGGTTTACGTTTGATCACATCTCTATACTCGATACTGCATTACGACAAAGAGGAATTACATATAACAACATCGCTTTTAAATTGTATCAATTTTCTTTTCGTACAAGGAAAATGTTGAAACGAAATAATACATACGCCGTAAAAGTATTTTTGTAATGTTGGTTAACGTTGGAACAACTGTGATTAGCTTAGGGCGACACCTAGTGGTCCTCTAAAGTACTATAAACGTTACTTAACAGTATAGTGAACAATGTATTCAGATTGTCTACAAGCATGAACATGAAATATACAGAGTGAACAATAGTTCTAAAAAAAAATTCCCACAATTGCTAGTAAATGTTGCTGGATCACTGAATACACACATTACCACAAAATGAGTTAGTAAGAGAGAAAAAAAAAAACAGAAGCCAGAATCTGCTGTTGTGAACAAATACGAAACTCACATATAACTACGAAATACGAATATTGTCGGCATAAAAATAAATCAGAAGTAGAGACGATAGCTAACTACACGAGAGCAAACTAGTTGCGCGCCTAGTATTGCTTATTCGTTTATGAAAATTTTTTGGTTTCGTTTTGTTGTATACAGACTATATTTTTATTTCGGAAGAATTTTGTATGTTATATATGGTTATCTGTTCACAACAATTAATCATGACTTTAAGTTTTGTTTTAGTTAATTATGTAATACTTAGTACTTTTGTGTTGTAGGTTTTCAGCGACTAAGTATATTCGCTCGCAACTGTGTACGTCCAGGATAATTGTTTCATTCACCAAACACCTCCACCTCAAAACTCTTGAAAAGACCACGTAAGATGTATGACTTACACGTTTAGTGGTATAATTAAGGTAATATCGAATGAAGTATTTAGCCATTAAAAAAACAACGTGTAATTTTGAAATAGTCAGCAGCCATGAGAAATGTGTTTACTGTTTTATATTACGATCACCAAAGAAAAATATTTCCAGGAATTACAATTTACATTAGATGTAACGACTGTTATAATCATTAAAGGTTTAGTACATTTTGTATTTTTACCAAATAAGTCAATTAAAGGAGAACCATTTTTAGTATTGGCATCTCTACTGAAATGCTACACAAACGCAGTGCTTTCAACACTAACCACAGGCAATGAAAAAGAGCTGTGAACTAACACACTTAATAAATAATTACTGCTAATCTCAGGAGAATGTGCTCGCTACAAGAGGCAATTTTTTAAAAGTAACCGATGACTCTGGTTGTCAAAGCACCATTTAAAACGTAACTCTGACGAATGGTGGGACAAATCAGTTAATACACGAACCATTACTACTTGTCATCCATCTACGACCAGTGACAGCTACTACAGATCTCCTGCTCGCGAGTTATCTTACAGTCGTGGTTATAAAGGAGTGTTTAGCTCGCGCTGAAGGGCCACCGATATCTGGAGTGGCCGCACACGGAGTTAGTAAATTACCATCATCGCCATACCTGTTCAGCCACTTGCCGGCACGTACTTCACGTCTTCGGCGTCAGAGAACCTGCTGGGGAGGGTGTGGAAGCGAGCAGCTTCGTGCTGCACGTAATGGTGAACCTGTTCTTCCATTAGCTAGCCTGATGAACGTTCTCTGAAACTCGTACCGGTGTGCAGTTTAGTCTAACCCACCGCCTACACACGCACATATCGCGAATTACGCCCGAGCCACGGACAAGCGTGGTATACAGAAGCGAACCGGAGTGGCGATGTCTTTGATATAACCGTACTCTGATTGTCATTGACGGCACATGGCGCTAACTACGGGTAATAACTGAGGTGGTAGAGTTACGCTCAGGCAATAATTTAAAATAAACTTAAGTGTTTTCTTGGTTTAGAGAACGTGAAAAAAATGGAGAACAAAACAGGGAAGCCAGAAATGGCTGTAGTCTACGAACATATGAAAGCGATATAATCGGTTTATAATGGAAAACCGAAAAAAAAAATCCAAAAGGAAATAAAATCAAACAGACAAGAATCAAACGTAGGGCATGTAATAAGCCGCAATGATGGACATAGACAACGACGCCAACACGAATGAACATGTCGAAGGGAGATTACTGCCATCCTCTGTGTTTTATTTGTTGTGCTGTCTTGTCTACAACCATGCCTGTCGCTGTGTTCATTTGTGTTGTTCTCGTCGTCTTTGTCCATCACTGTCGCCATTTTCATTGACTTGTGTATGTCCTTGTCGTGTTGAATTTTTTTTAAGGTTTTCCATGAATTATTTGTATATTTATTGCTACAGGCATTATGGCTTCCCTGGTTTGTTGTTAATTTTGTCGTGATTATTTTTTATAATGTAACTGTGAGTTTCTTGAGTTTTAGCATTCGCTAGCAATTCGTATATCCAACAAAACACTTCAGTTTGTTATACGCCTCCACTGCAATATTCTAAGATCACACTACTTTTAAGACAGGGTCGGACGCCGCGAGATATGACATGTAAATTAATGGATACATAATTATACAATTCGGGCGTTGTAAATGCACAGGTCAAAAATATTTAAAAACAGACAGAGTAAACTTTCACTTAGAGACGTATACACAAGTGACGAATACAATAAGCCTCCTCGTCGTACATGTATACACGAAACTGTTTTACACTGTGCTACGTTTAACTAATTCTTAGTTTTATATGTCTTGTCAAACATAACACAATGTTTTACATTTATAATTACTTAACCAGAATGATTCTATTAACCGTAGCGACAATCGTTACACTGGGAATGATAGTTAAACTACGAAATAACAGAAGTAGACTTTCATCAAATCTCTTGCTAATTGGAGTTTTTATTTTGAAAATAAGGTTACATTGTTACAAACTATACCGTTATCATGGACATATGACATTACGATGTATGATGCGGAGTCGCCGAAAACCTACATAAAACGTAATTACTAAAAACAAATTGGTAAATAAAAAATACTAACTACTATAAGCTGTTGACAACAAATAACCTACATACGATTAGGGAAAAAAATACTGCCGGTTTAATCATGAAGACAAACGAAGGCGTGATATAAAGGAAAAAAAAACATGAGAAAAACAAAGAAATCACAAACACCTCACTATGTACGGATATCGAACCCAGTTTGCTATGATGGGAAGATAGTGTTCTGAAAACCACTCTACTGTGGTCCAAGTCGGTAACAGAAAATTAGATCATGCACATAAATGTAACTGTAATGTTTTTTGAAAACATTGTTCCTCGGTGAAAATTATCACCTTTCGCTGGTGAGTTAGTAATTAGGCGAAATTAGAAGATAATAAAACACCGAGAAGGAACGGTTTGCATTACATTGTCGTACCAATGATCTTACATCTTAAGCCCTTTTGTTAATAAAAATAAATTGCTGTTTTAAAGCATCAAACTACATAATAATATGTTCTGCATGCAAAACCACAAAATCCACATCCAAAATCTGTCTCTGTGGAGTAAAATTAAAATATATTTTGGTATTCTGTGAGTTACGAGGTATTTAATCAGTCCAACGATATGGAGATGCGTAAAATTCCATTCTCGGCTTGTGATATAACTCGGTAAGTGAATGTAAGAACAGTTATTCTAGAATTTGACTTGAAAAACATTAAATATAATATGTGAGTTATAGCTAACCGAGCACATGGCCAGAGGTAAAAAAAAAAATATAACAGTGTTTGAACACACTTGGAAACAAATTTGCGTTGTTTGATCAGCATTTAGAAACACCCCAGGTCCGGCCAAAGATATACCCTCGTTCATACTGACTACAGCAGACCTACGCCGCATCTGTGATGTCACATATATTTACCATAGCAATATTGTTATTAAATTTGCTAAAAATATGTACATTATTTAAAGGAATAAACAATATACAACGGCCTTCGGTATTTGTCACCAATTTTTAAATATGCTTTACGTGATGATCATGAAGAGGAGAGCACATTTCTACAATTTAAAAATAATTAATGACTACTTGCGTCATTATTATTGATTACATTGTTACGATTTACCTTAAGGACATGATCCCTTATCTCTACTGCTATAATTGTAATTAATTTTTTAAATCCTAAACGAGAACAGATATGGTAAAAGTGTTCCCCAGTTTTGTTTTAATTCAGGAACTAGCTAGCCAAAACCAAACAATTCTTGAAATCTATACTAGATAGAATAAACTGTTTTTTTCCGAAACTCGAGAACTGTTTGTATGTATCTGCTTTCGTTTATGTTTAAAAAAATAATAATATGTTGAAAAAGCAGTATAAACAAGCTAAGCCATTGATTCACAGTGAAAAGAATTTTGTAACACCTTGTTTCAGTGTCTTACGCGTACATCAGCTGTTATGGTTCATGGTCATTGACAGACTGACATGAAGCATAGTCGTCGCTCATTTGACTGAGCCAATGAGAATAAGGTTACTGTGACCCTACATGTCTGTGGTATACGAGTATAATATCAAGACACCGAGAGTTAAAACCATTTAATAATTGGCCATGAAGCAGAGTTCAAATGTGCATGTAAGACTTTGCAACAAGTTGGCGCAATATTGTTTTCACCAAACCAACGACTTTAGAAGTAAGGAATCATATCCCTTAAGGTCTCGCTCTTTAGTTTTGCAGTGGTTTCTAAAATATTTCTTTTAATGTAAATTAATACATATATCAAACATTTATTCTTACAGTTTTAACACTTATATATCATCGTTTGTATCGAAATTTTTCTGTTGCAATACACCAAACAGAATTTTAGATATTTGCCCCTGAAATATCACATATTTATATTTTGTTGTCAAAATAAGAAAAAAAATAAGCAATTTTTTTGCTAGCAAATGGTACATTATTTTATAAAACGCTGTGGCAAAATTGTGCATCGTATGACTGTACACAGCCTCAAATTTTTTCAAAACGTTCGGTTAAAAAATATTCGAGTTATTGGCCATGTGAAAGAGCATGGCCTTAGGAATGTCTAGCAAGACGTTTTCTATAAAATGAAAATTTGCGCGTGTACGCATATGTCAGTAAATAATTGTTCTGGAAACGTATTTTCCATCTAGAAAAGGTAAACGTTTATTATCTGTAGACGCCATTTGTTTACTATAGTCCCATCGAATGTCATTAGGTATTACGTTAGTGAAAACGGCTAAAAAACGGCAATTTTTGAGCACTAGCACTTAGTCTCGAACTAAAAGGACAGAAATACATCCTGGCATCTAAGGTTCAATCATTTAGATTTTTAAAATGGTATAATAATAACATGCAGTTACAATTTGCGTGCTACTGGACCACAACGACCGCGAACTATAAGTTCGCCTTTCGCTCGCTCACCGCTAGTTACATCACCTCTATGAGCAAGGCGGTCAAGAGGCGTCGGCGTTACTGTTAAGGACGTGTCTGAATCGTTGAGGAAGATCTCTTCGCTTGGATTGTAATGGTGGTATAAAAAGTGTTTGTAATCCAGGCCGAGGCAGGACAGGGGTGGGACGTGTCTCAGCGGGCGACGGCACCTGACCGGTGGTCGAGATGAGGCTGTTGAGTGTGACGCCATGTGTCGTGCTGTGTCGAGGACGTCGCAGAGGTGTGTGCCAATACACAGAGGCGTAGGTGTGTGTGCGTGGCCATCCTCGCCGAGGTCACTGCCCACTGTTCCCCTGTGCTGCGCATGCGTCTCACGCGCTACTCAAGGCCGCTACTGCCCTCGGGCCGAAAATACCCCCTGGTGACCAGGCCATCTTAACTCAAATACTACAAACATATCTTTACCGATGATTGCAGAGGTTGAGGGCATCCAGTGTGACAGTTTATAAATCAAAAAATTGATACCTAAGGGTGCTGCCTACCTTGCGCTTAAAATGCTTTGCAGCGTGTTTGTAAATACGTAATTTTAGCGCAGCTATTTCACATATGCCCATTAGGTTAATGTACGAAAATAAAATACGCTTAAAACGATGACTGAAGGGTCATTTCAAAGCATCCCCTCGATTAGAGAAATCATTTTGGAGACCCTCAAAATGGCTAAAAACTGCTTCTTCAACATGTTATATCTAAAAAAATACTCACAGGATTCGTGTGAAACTACCGTCGAAGCATGCAATGGACTTAGTTTAAAACTTTCCATCAATAAAATTATGGGGTCACCGCTGAAAGTGTCAGTCAGGCGAGTGTTATACGACACCACTGCACGCCGTTTCAGTGTCTTGCGCTAGAGACGATACAGCACCAGTTGAGCCTGTCAACCTCGCCCTTGGCGCCGTGCCTCGCTCACACAAACACACGGCCAGTAGGCGGGCCCCTTAATGAATAATGACGCCCTGATTTTATGCATCTATAATAATTAATGTATTAGTCAATTTCGTTTAGTACTAAGCCCGGCAGTGCACCGTAATTTTTTTCCCACAAAAATATTTCTTGTGCACAGTTCTGTTCTCGTGTGTTTTGGGGTGACTAAATGGGGTCATTTAGTCAACCCCAAACACATTTAATTTTTAGTCAGAAACCTTTGCGGGCACACACACAACTCACCAAAATGGTTTCATCGCAATCGGATGGATGACACAGGAACGCGTCGAAGACGAACAAACAAACATGTTTTAAAACGGACTAAATAGTTTGAAATAATTTATCTTATGAATATACTTGAAATATTGAAACAAATAACGTGGTGCGCATAGAATATACAGTTGATGCATGAATAGTTCACCTAAACGTCATTGAAATTATTTGCGCTGCATTTGCCATGAATTATCGTGTGAGTTTTCTCAACGACACCTTTTTACACTCTTCACTATTATCTATTGCACGCTCCCTACATTTTTCGTATTAAATCTTACAGGTATTTTCATAAGGGAAACTATTTTGCCGTTAATAGTTAGTTTAAAAACGTGGTGTATTAAAATTATTTTTATTTAATGTTATTTTCTGCTTGAAGGCCCTAAGTCTTATGTATAAGAAATTTTGTTATCACGTATTGTAAAATCGTGGTACATAAAGAATTTAAATTTTATTTGTAAAATAACTATTTATTTACGTGTTTTCTACTGTATTACATTGTCACCCTTTTATGAGGTATGTTTAAAGTTTCAGGTATCTAACTGATAAGAAGGTTGGTTCAAATTAGATTGCAAAATTTGTATCGAATAGACAGACAGAGACGAAATCGAGTAATAAAACCTTACATAAATACGTTGTTCATTGTTACCGAACAGAGAAGAGACAGAAAAGAAAGTAAGTTAATAAAAACATGTTAAAATCACTAGTTGTAGAGGAAAACACCGCTTATTCCTTAGCGACCGCTATAAATATGAAAGTGAACACAACTGCAGAAAAGTGGAATTCTTTTATGAGACGAACTATATGTAAAATACCTTAAGAAATAATGGAATAGAAAAATATTAGCTTAAATATTCGTTCATAATTTTTGTGGAACACTTTTTTGAATTAAAATTTTGATATTAAGAATCAATCATAACAACTGTTAAATATTATAATTAGACACATGTTACTCAGAAATTTCACGAACGGAAAATTTCTTTAAAAGTGTCATGTTAAAAATAATTATTAATTAATTTCTTTAAAATGTTTACTTTAATAAACATCGATCCTCCATATAAAACACGGTGCCTACAAAGCAGATGAGACCATATGATGGCCGTTTAGGCGGAAATGTTTTGTGAGTCCTATGAGAGCCGTGCGGAAAAACTCAGTGGAAAATGCTCGTCGTGTGCTCGCAAGATTTTATTCGTTTCAAAAAATTAAATAATTTTTCCAAAATCCCTGCTGTTTTAATGTTATAGTGGTTTCTCGCTACAATAAATTGGCAATTTACTTGCCCTTCCATGTTATTGTAAGACTGTTGAGCTACTTTTAACTACCTCGCTAATGAGAAGTACACCTCTACCTGCCATTTAACTGCAAACCGTTATGACATTGAATTTGCAGGTTTTCAACAGCACAGGTCATAGGTATTTCGAAGTGAAAAAGAGGACTTTATTTTGCTACATGTACACAATCGTTTTCTTGAAATTCACCAATAACATTAAACCAACGTGTCAGTTTTCTCACTCTCATAACTGTGTGTGTCGTATAACAAGCGCACCATCCCAATAAAAATAGATCGACAAAAAAATCTATTTACATGAAAAATCGGAACGGGTGTTTATGTGTACTGATTCTTATGTTCGAATACTAGGCACGCGCCAGTGCAATTTTCGCATGAATGTCTTGTGTATGAAAAGCACTTCTCTGTCAATATACCCCTAAAGTTTTGTTTGTAGTTTGTACTAGTTATTTATAATCAATTAACTCATTTTCAGAGTATTGATGTATCTATTAGAAGATAATTCCCAAACATTTTTTTCGCTTGCCTTGAATTTTTTGTTTTATTGTGAGAAAAAATATATATTCATAATAATGTACTGAAGTAATTGAATTTTTTAAAACTTGTAAATATATCCCTGCTGAAGATAAATATTTTATTACACAGCGTATGGTGATTAAAACGGTATAATTTAAATGCTGAATTTTATTAAAAATAATACATACACAGGTCACAAAAATAACGTCTCATGACAGTTAAAATACACACTATTATTTGAACAAACTCTAAAACACTAAAATATGTACAAAATAAATTCTACTTACACACAATAAAATAAATAAACACATGTGCAAACACATAAAACATTTTAAATAACGAAACATAACTAATATTCTATCATTATGAAAAACATTTCATGGCCTCTTAAAACTCATTAATATATTGAGCAAATGCCCAGACGTTCTGGGATTACATTGAAATAATATGTTAGTTAATATTTTCTAGTTTACAGTTTAAATATTTTTTATAAAAATTTTTACAAGTGATAAATGACAAGTTTTTGTTCTCTATAAAGTAATCATTACACTGAACTGACAATTGTCCCATTGAAGTATGTTTTGGAAGTGTTGTTCTCGATGATCACAGTTTGTTAGTGTCGCAGCCTAGGAATGGCGCTGGCAGGCCGGGTCTCTAGTGCTGATCGTCAGCTCTAGTAAGGACCCCCAGCTCTAGTAAGGACCACCAGCTCCCCTGCCGTAGCCAGTTTGGGGCTCCTCGTAGCGGATCATAGGGCGGAAGCCTCCCTGGTCGGCCTCGTACTCCACAATCTGCTTGCGGCCGTCAGGCAGCAGCACGTTGTACGAGCCCCAGGCAGCGTCCTCCTGTCTGCTCTCCAGGTGGCCGAACTCGGAGCCCGATGCAGCGTCCTGAACGTCGTAAGAGAACTGGTAGTTGGCCGGCTCCTGTGAACAACACTTTCGTATTCACTACAGTTGTAATGGCTTGTCGAGGAAAGGAAGTATACTTTATTTGTGATAGAATATCTACACGTAATTATGGGATGACGTTCTGCTAAAGTGTTACATCA
This sequence comes from Medauroidea extradentata, assembly GCA_003012365.1. Classification (NCBI taxonomy): domain Eukaryota; kingdom Metazoa; phylum Arthropoda; class Insecta; order Phasmatodea; family Phasmatidae; genus Medauroidea; species Medauroidea extradentata. The sequence continues at coordinate 18,093 of PNEQ01003333.1, forward strand.
GCGGGAGAATGTGTCAACTTAACTTTTCATTCACAAAATTTTGCTGCAGTAAAATTTATATATCAAGACTATAAATTAGTTTTACCAGCATTTAATTAGATCTAGCTATTAAAAAATAAACATTTTTCCACAGTATGCAATGGTAGATTACCTTTGAAATATTTGAAACTCTTAAAGTCAAGTTCATTTTCGAAAACACCGCGAGATGTGGTAAGTGGGTAAGAAGTGACTGTGTTTACTAACGAAAATTCTTGTCATTTATGTGTAACAACGTCGTATCCATTGTTTGTTTACAGAAATATATTTTCTAAAAAGGAAATTTCCCTTCACTACTTACACAAACATGAAGAAGTATTTATTTATGTAATTTTCCTTTCACACAGTACTTTGAAGTACAATTAGATTCTAAAGTATACGTCCAGCAAAAATTGAAATCCAACGGTTTTTAAAATGCTATAATGCTCTGTAAAACACTTGTTTCTGTCATCCAGAAAAACAGCTTTTAAATTCATAGGTTAAACTAATAGAAACATTTGACATTTGGTAGATACATGACTTCTTAAATTATAATGCTAATGTTTAAATTCAAATTAGGGCTACAGATATATACTTGAGCGGTATTCAAGAGGGTATCGCATAGATCAACTTTGCCAAAACTGTATAATTTTTATCACAGCCAAGTGCGAAACGCTTTGTCGTAAATACGAGAGAATATTCCGTCATGTTTATAAAATTTAATTAATGCCCATGAACATACAAGTAGACGTTACTATGTGGTTATGGCATTGCTAAACAAATGTGTTATGCGATTGGTATAGAACTTACAGAAAGGTCGTCCTCAGCAGGGTTGTATCTGGCATATCCTGGAACTCCATAGACTGGTGCAGGGGCAGCAGCATACTGACCAGCAGGGGCTCCATATGTAGATGCAGGGGCAGAGTTGAAGATGGTGCCAGTTCTGGCTGCAGCTGGAGCACCGTACACACGTGAGAGACCTCCAGCCCTGGACAGCCCCTTGCTGGAACCTCTGGAGAAGCTGAATGACGTCCTAGCAGCAGAGGCTGGAGCACCATATGTGGAGGAAGGGCTGGAGAACGCCCTAGCAGGGGCACCATATGTAGATGAGGGTGTAGAATAAGCTCTAGCAGGAGCACCATAGGTGTCAGACAGAGCACCTGGGGGCGGTGCGAAGGAGTCCTCCCTGGTGGTAGCGTAGTTGCCTGCTGGTG
>PNEQ01003333.1:20321-48024 GCA_003012365.1 Medauroidea extradentata
GAGGAAGGGCTGGAGAACGCCCTAGCAGGGGCACCATATGTAGATGAGGGTGTAGAATAAGCTCTAGCAGGAGCACCATAGGTGTCAGACAGAGCACCTGGGGGCGGTGCGAAGGAGTCCTCCCTGGTGGTAGCGTAGTTGCCTGCTGGTGGCAAGTACTGGTTGACTGGAGGCTCGGGTCGAGCCCAGGCTATGGACGTCATAGCGCACACGATAGCGATGTACACCTGCACACATAAACAAACGCACTGTCAACGAATGGACAAGCAATGCAGTAGCACGGAAAATATACACCAACTGTTCAACAACATTTAAATATTTAATATTAAACCAACTGTAAAAAGAAATACCATTGCAATTTTGTAAATGAATTTTTCCTGGCTAATAGCGTTACATATTTCCAGACATTCCAAAAATTTACTACTAATTTTAAGTTCAGAAAATGTTTCTTGTTTCCATGGTGGTTAACAAATGGAAGATTAGAATACATATTTTTGATCCCCATACATTATTCTGTAAATATTTCAAAATTTGAGCTCATTAGTAAAGTATGCACGTTAAAAAATTACAGTTCGTGTTTTTTTACTTTACTATTAATAAATGCACAATTCCCATTGCATAACAAGCAGTTCGTTAATTTCGTTAATTTGCAAATATCAGCTAGATAGAGACTGTCATTAATGATTCAAGCATACTTTATTACACAGCTTAGTTTTTGGATAAGAAAATAAACCCTAACAATGCTAGAAGATTGGAAAAATTACGAAACATAATTATATATGGAAACTTTCTATAAAAAAGCTGTTGTTTACGAATATTAGAATATGCTGTTCAATAAATTTGTTGTTATCAGAATACAGAATGTTTGGTTGCTTATAATTATAATAAAAGCATAAAAACAGTCTTGTATGGCATCATTGATATCCTTTCTATCATCAATAACGCACTTAGGTAAACATAATATTGATGTTTTTCGTAGTTATTTTGTTTAGCGGACATTTACTTTATTTGGCTATTCAAGCTTGGCTAGGGAGTTTTGTCAATAGTCGAAGCCTAATTTTTTTTCTTTGATTAATTTTGGACGTATATTAAACTATCCTGTACGAAATATATATGATTTCCTGGTATCGATATTGATTCTAAAAAGATAAAAAACAATTTTTGTAATGAAATTATTTTATGAGTGGCACATAACAAAAACTACATTCATAATATGCAATACCTCATTGCTTTGTGTCTGGTATGTGGGTATCACTTTTTGTTGTCAGTTCAGACAGTATGTCATCCAATTTTCGTTATTTTTTTTTTTCGACTTCGTGTCGTGAATAACAAGCAGCCAAAGTTTCTTCATGAACTTACATTAAGCCCTTGCAATAAATATAGCTTTCTTAGTACAAACATTGCTGCCTAAACTAAATATTTAAAAATTTAATAATTTTCAAACCAATTAAATTGAATGTGTCATTTGTACAATACTTCGAAAAAGTATGTAGTTTTACCGGTACTATATACAAAATTCCTGCATATGTTAGTTAATATTATAGTATTTACAACCACCCTTCCTGCGTGCGCGATTAGTTACATGAGTAAAACAGATCACTGTTATCAGTAAACGCGTCTTTTTTTTTTCAAGCCTTTTAGGATAAAGGCACGGTTAAAGTTAATATGTGAGAAATGGCACTGTCTAACATAACCGATACTTGGTGTGCATGAATTCAGCTAATTACGCTTTCTGAATTTTGATTCGCAAACTCATTTAAGTTATATTACAGCCCTTTTAAACCTCATATATGACATACTCATTAAACACAATAATTTTCCCCTACATTACGTATGATACAAGTTTTGATATATCGTATTACGCTGGTTGGCTTGTAGTGATGTTATAAATGTAATACTGTATATTACTGACATTGCCTTTCATTGTGTTTCTGTCTTTATGCTTCAAGCTGTACATTATTGTTTGGATTGTTTGGATCGCTATAGTTAGTTTTTGTTAAATTATTATAATTAGTATAGTTGATTGTTAATGAGGCATGCAAACAATTCTTGTTTATTCATTAGTTGATATTCAGTTTTTAGCTGCTTATTTCTGAAATTTATGAATTAGTATACATAAATTTTATCTAATAACATGAGATAATTTATTTGCTTCCTAAATTTATATTTGTTGTTACAGCAATTTTTTTTATATTCATTTATTACTATGTTTTAATAATTAATATTGTCTGTTTCTTTTATTTATTTATTTTTTTTGCTTCTCGTCAATGATTAAGTGTAAAACTAGTCAGGTAATTCGGAACTTCGCCACTTTTAGAAAACAAGACGCAAATAAAATAAAATAATAAAATGAAAATAGTTATGTCGACAGTCTGCAAACACAGTACCTTCATAGTCGTTGTGTAGGAGAGTCCTAGATGAATCCAGCAAGATGTCCTGAGACGTGGAGCTGCGAGTGATGTCCACTTGGATGGACGCTCCGTATTTATACAAGAACTGTGCCGGTCTCTTGCCCCACCTCCACCCACAACGTGTTTTATAAACGTAATACGCGGCTGCTAACATGTGATGGAACTGGATCATCGTGGCTTGGGCAACCCCAGTGTACACGAATGTGCCGTCAGTGGTTGCCAAATAACTCCGTCCCTGCGGGGGAGCGAGCTTCACGATTGTCTCACACGCACTGCGGCCATGTAATTACCCTTAGGGCAGAGACATGTGCGATGAGAAACCTAGTTCCTACCGTACAGGAGCTGCTGTGGCTGACTTACCTCTTACTTTAAACTACATGTGACGTTAGCTAACATATCTACAACATTGCTACCGGCCGACTATAGTATGATTTCATTTGCATTTTATTACTGAACTGTAGTTCTTAAAGAAACTTGCTTGAAGACACTGAAGTAAAATTAATGTAGCGGTAATATAAAGAAGGATTTTTAAATCGTTAAAGGTTATTTGAAGACTATGAATACGTGTTTTTCTGAATATACGCCATACCACGCAAGCATTAGCGTATATCCAGCAATACACATCTGTTTATAATACAACCGCATTGTAAACATCATTAAAAGCTCACATTAAAACGACGCGTATATATTTATCAATAAATATTTGTGTGTGCTTGTGTTTGTTAGATTGGCGAACTAACCATGCCAAAATCTTCCTACTGAACTTTGAACTTTCTTAACAATTTAGTACTTTATAAACCACAAAAATGCCCTCGGGATTGCGTATAACGCTCAAGAGCCCCATGGAACGATTTACAGAGTTGTATGGAATGTAAATGTTGCACATAGCTACACGTTAAGGCCAAAGTCTTGAAAACATGCAACATTTATTGTTTTGTTTGATAGATACGTAGTATTGGGCAGTAAATATCACAATCAGTAAGAGCCAATGTATGATAAAGTATAAATTTGGTTCTAGTTTAGGAAAATTTTTTCGACAAATATTTCAGAAGAATTAAATGCCATTTTAACACAAATAAAAATATATAATTAGGAAGTATTGTTTACAACCAAACAGCACATTTCTTACAATAATTTTTTATGCACGTAGTACATTGCTAGAGTAGTTGCAATTTGTTTAATTTTATAAATCAGATTTTATGACATCTTAATTGTTATCCGTGGTTTAAAGAGATCTGTTCATATTGCTGTAAACGTGGATGAATAGCCTTAAAACAGTATCATAAAATGTGTTACAAATCAATGACGCATTCAAATGCATCACTGCGTACTTACACACTGGAAAGTTTTGCAAAAGTCTGTATCTTCCGTGTGTTGTCTTTGTTACTTATGCTCCTGCCACTATTTGTTTGTGTCGTCCTGGTTGTCATAGTATATATTTAGCGGACACCTGTTTTGTGCATTAATCTAGGAGTAAATGTATATCAAATGAGGAGGGTAACCGATGGACAGTGTATCGTACCCCGTATGTATATACATTACTGGGAAAATGTAGGCATCTGCTTGCCCTGAAGGATGACATGGACTGACGTCTTACAATGGAGAAGTGCCAGAATGGAAAGGTGGGGCAAGCGAGAGATCTCCGAGAAAACCCGCCGACCAGTGGCATCGTACAGATTTATTTATACATGCGAAAATTCGAAGACTGACCCCAACAGGAATCAAAACCCGGATCACCAGGTGGGAGATGGGTGTTCTTGATACTGCGCCAACCACGGCAACCATATTATACCGTTATTTATTTTTGTGTAGTCCTTCTGAATACATTAATTATAGCTACTACTTTTGGGAAGTCATATTTAAGTATTATACTTATTTGATTGACACAAGATAATACGGAAATTATGTTGTTAACTTGTGTGAAATTATTTGCTTAAGGCCTCACTTTTTAGTTTAGCAATGGTTTTGAAAATAATTTTTTATTGAAAATTAATACATATATCGAAAATTAATTCTGTCAGTTTTAACACATATATATCATAGTTTGTATATGAATTTTTCTGTTGCAATACACGAAACAAATTTTTAGATTTATGTCCCTGAAATACCACATATTTTGTAGAAAAATTTAGCTTAGTAATTTTTTTGCTAGCAAACAGAGTATTATTTAAAAAAACCCTCCCTCAAAATTGTGTATCGTATAAATGTACACAGTCTCAAATTTTTTCGGAGCATTTGGTTAAAAAAAAAATATTTAAGTTATTTGCAATTGCTTGAAGTAATGAAAGATTATGGCCTTAATTGTGGTTTATTTTTCCTGTAAACAGAAGACGATGTCAGTTCGAGAAACTTCGCAATGAGCTTGCGGCAGAAAACTGTTGCTCCTGCGTTCTTGTGTTTATTTGTCGCTGTGTTTCGTGTCTGTGGCGTAGTAATTGTATCATGTTTTATGCATAATTTGTCTCTGTCTCAGTTATTGTCTTATATATCCTGTGTTTCCTACCTTGGCTTAGTTTTTATAATAATACTTCGTTATACAGTTTCGTTTCATTCTGTTTGGACATTGCTCTCCGTGGGATTTTTCATGTTCCAATTTTGTTCGTTTGTATGTTGTTTAAAGCCAAACTCATTTTTATACATTTATTTAACATCATTTTTGGTTTCCTGCGACAACAAATCTGCAATATATTATGTCCACAATGTGTATATATATATATAACCTAATTTAAAAATGTTAAACAGAACTTATTTGCTATACTGTGATCTTGAGAATGCAAGCCATTTTAACTAAACATACTTTCTATTTCTATTAATCGAACTATGCTCGCAAGGCATATTAGTAGTAATATTGGTTCAATGTGGAAACAATTTCTGTTGTATACGATGGAAAAGAACTACTAACAAAATATAATTGCATACCACAACTGTTCTGTGAATGCAAGAAAAATCAAAACGAAGGATATTATTTTCCTTTGTTCACTCTTACCTGAGTTTTATAATAAACAAAGCAAATTGTAAACAAACACGTTCATTGACTGCCGATCGCTGGGCACTGTGATCTTGCACAAGAAATAGATCTTTGTTATCAGTCGTGTACATATAAATTTAACAGTTTATCACATATTTAGAAAATTTTATTAACAAATATGTAATATTAACAGTCGTTACCAACACAATCTATAGCGCTATACGTTTGCTATACGAACATGTGATGTGAATTATCAACAGCTTGTTCAGTGATTGACCAAATGTGATTTTCGCAAAACGAAGAATTGTAAAAAAACATTAAGAGAACTTTCAGTAAGTTTTATATCATACGTTTATTTTGACAATTTTTTTGCACAGGGAACAAAATTTTCGTTACGTCATTACCAGAACATTTCAAAACTATCGTTAGTCATGGCTTGATAATTGCAATTGAATTTCGAAATATATTGCATTTGTACATGAAGTTATATATATATATATATATATATATATATATATATATATATATATATATAATGTACGTATTATTCACTTTCGTATGTCAATAACATGTACATAATTTTGAGGCAGTATTGATTGTATTAGTGTGTTGTTGTTTACTGCAATGCTTACTGTAGACAGATTAGTCGGTTTGAAAATAGTACGTCGGCGTGCAGCTCAAATTAAGCCAGTTAGAAGTTCGCGAGGTGCAATGCTATGATGTAATTTGTTTAATTTGTTTACTTCTGAACTCAGGTTAGAATGAACTGAGAGTAAAAACTATAATTCTGCTCTCTGCATACATAAAATCCCAAACGATTATTGTAAAATATTTGTGTACGAGTTGAATTTACCAACCTCACAAAATATTTCCTACAGAAATTCTCGAACTGGAAGTATGGTGAAATATGTGAGATTGTCATCATACACCATTTGTCGGGAACAACAAGCAGTTCAAAATAGGCGTTTTCCACTCATAAGAAGACATATAACTCTTCTATAATTACAGACCTTTTAACATGTGTTCTGCTTAAACTTCCCTTTTTACAATTTGGAACAAAGAAGCTTATTATAACTATCCGCGGACGAAAAATGGATAGAAAAAATACAAAAATTTCGAAAGAAACAGATTGCCTGTTTCAAATAACAATTTAAGCAACAGTTCATTAAACGCAGCAGTAATAAGGCATACTACTTATTGTAGAAACAAAATACACCTAGAAGAAGCAAAATTTATTTAGTTTTCACAATACTGTAGGTGACTTAAAATGGCGTTTAATGAATTTTCAAAAAGTCACGAAAATAAGTAAACTTAGGCTTATATTGTGAATTATTCCTTTCACGTGTTGCATTGAAATATAAGCAATTAGTATACAAGATATGAATTTTTCATACATTTAACTAAGTAAATAATACCAAAAATTTTAATGAAAACATTTATTAATTTGAAACTCATTCATTGAAGTAAAGAGTAAATAGGACCTCTTACTGTTTTTCTTTTCATATAAACAATAGTGCAAGATGACAAATAAAAATTTCCTTTAATACAATTACTAGATTTTCAACAATTGTGTAACACTGTCTGGAAGGTGGCAATACAAGAATAACATAAAATTATTGGTCGTTACTGAACTTACAATGTTCTTATCTGTTTCGCGGTGAGACTCCTATACGCACTGCAAATCTCTAGCCTGAGTGTAATAGCCCGGAACTTAAAAGAAAACAGCGAAAATAAAACTCTGTCGTCAACAACTGAATAAATCAAGCAATAAACCGAGGGAAAATACTCAACAAAACTCTAAATTACTATTCACATGCTTACAAAGCCTACCAAAAGTAAACCACACATAGTCTGAAACGAGAAAATAAAAAGCACCGGATCTACAAGGTAAAGCTTATCTGTAAGAACAAGTTGCCAAATATATTTAAAACTAGAACAAGGCGCTGGAAATATATATTCCATACCAACATTTCTACAAGATTTTATGCGTTCTTTGTAGTGGAAACATAAAAATATATTCTATGCCCAATATTTTACTCAAATATTTTAAGTTGTTAATTAAGTTAGATTACAACATTTAAAACATGTATAAATATAAACTTGTCTATATGTGTTTTAGTGTCATATATTTTATAGTTAATTTGGTCGAAGGATTATGTCTGTAGCATCAATATTTTTCTGGTTAATGTTTTATTAATATCTATAAAACCAAATAAAAAATTACAACGAATTATAGGCGTACATTTCTTAATACATATTAAACATTATTTTACATCATGCTCTTCTTAGGTGTTAAAACATTACCCTCAGATTTATTACAAATCTTAGCTCTCAGTGTCAGATTCATTATTAAGAAAGTTTCTTGATAGTTAAAATATGGAATTATATAACGAACCCCTAATTTTCTCAAAAAAGATTTTTGCACCACTTTGATTCAATGCCTTTCGTGTACACCTGCAGCTCTGCTTCATGGTTAATTACTGGATGTTTTCAACTCTCAGTGTCTTAGGATTCTACTTGCAAATTACAGACATGTGGTGTAGCAGTAAACATGTTCTAGTCAGGAAAGTCAAACATGTACAACCGTTACACGAATATACGCCGACAATAAACACGAAGCAGAGCTACATATGTGCACTTACGGACATAAAACAGTGTGGTGCAAAAATATATTTGCGAAAATCAGTGGTCACTTAATTGATGTAATGAGGTATCACAGTGGTTTGAATATTCATAATAATATTTACACATAAATTAAGACGCAATTTACCAATATGTAAATTCATAAAATTTCTAGACGTGAACAGATAAGATTAAGTTTTGTTTCTTGTAAATTTTCTTGTACACTGGCTTGCGATTTTTACGATAACCACAGTTTAGTAGTTCTGCTATCCGGCAGCAGTGCTGGCAAACCAATATTCACTGCGAACTAGAATTGGCCATACACACACTAGTAAGGACCACCAGCTGCCCTGCCGTAGCCAGCCTGGGGCTCCTCGTAGCGGATCATAGGACGGAAGCCTCCCTGGTCGGCCTCGTACTCCACAATCTGCTTGCGGCCGTCAGGCAGCAGCACGTTGTACGAGCCCCTTGCGGCATCCCCTTGTCTGCTCTCCAGGTGGCCGAACTCCAGGCCTGACGCAGCATCTTGAACCTCGTATGCGAACTGGTAGTTGGCCGGCTCCTGCAAGCAAAAATTTTACCCATTCTACGCAATGTTCTTACAAGTCGAAGCAACAAGTATATTGAAACAGTGGATGAAAAAGAGTCCATTATTTTTTGCTGCTAAATATTGCTTAAACTGTATGTGTGGGGTTAATTTGTTGTAATTTTCTGTTAAACAATTTTTTTTTAGTATTTACGCACCATAATTTTCAATAACTTAAAATTTTCTTATGTATTACTTATTGCGACCCAAAAAATTATGTGGTTACTTAAAAACCATTGTAGTTTCTAAAAATTAAACAACACCATTGACACAGTTATGTCTTAGACCCTGAACATTCAAAAGTAATTGCAGTCTTGAAACAAAAGAAGGGCAGTATATCGTGCTAATCAAAGTTTGGTCATTTGTTTAGACTGATACCATATCGATAGTTCACACGATCATGGCGTCCAATCTAGGTCAACAGATTTTTAAGTCCCGAATTATGTTGTAAAATTTTGCAATGAGAAAATAATTTCGAAACTGCACATTAATAAAAACTAATAAGACAGCGCCGAACTTACAGACATGTCGTCTTCAGCAGGGACGTAGCGGTCGTATCCTGGAATTTTGTTCACGAAAGATACTGTTTCATGTGTAAAATCAGGAGCATCGTTCATAGCTGCTGGGGATTTTCCGATGATTGCACCAGTTTTTCCAGCATGCGAGGTGCCATACATATGCGACAGGTCTTTGAACGTGGATATAGCCTTGCTTGGGTCCCTGGAGAAGCTGATGGATGACATGGGAGCAGTGGAGGGGACACCATAAGTAGATGTAGGGACGTTATGTGCTTTGGCAGGGGCTTCATAGGTGTGGTAAGAAGTAGAATATTTGCTAGCAGGGGTGCCATAGGAGGTAGAGGGAGAAGAATTCATGCTACCAGGGGCGTCGTAAGATGAAGAGGGAGCAAGGTATTTGTTAACTGGGCCGTTGTAGATGGGAGAAGAATCATAATATTTTCTACCAGGTGCTCCATATGTTGAGGAGGGAGCAGAATTCGTGCCTGCAGAGGTGCCACTGGAGTAAGAGGAAACTGAGTACGTCCTACCAGGGGCGCCATAGGTGGATGACAGCGCAAGTCTCGGTGGTATGTAAGATTTCTTGCCAGTCGTATAGTATCTGCCCGCTGGCGACAAGTACTGGTTGACTGGCGGCTCGGGTCCAGCCCAAGCCATAGACGCCAGACCATACATGACACAGATGCAAACCTGCAAAAATAAATCAAGTCAACTAATTAATAGATACTCGTTTTCCCACATAATTTAAAGTGTTGGACAATAAATATTTCATGAGTTCGTGCTGTTCGAATCTGCATGAGAATTCTGGACACAAGTTGTCAGTACTTTGTCACTTAAATTGATAATCTACTAACTTGCTCATTGCTTTCTAAACGGACTGCAAGAACTACACACAGTAAATCATAGTGACTTTTCGCTATATAAGACTGCTATTTTGAGTTTAAATATTTAAGCCACTTAAATCATGACCTGCTATGAGACTATCTATTAGTCTATTTAAATTTGAAGCCGATTCGTTCAACGTACTAAGTTTTGTAGAAATCTGATGAACCTTATGGGGGGTTTACAAATTAACGTTAACATATTCATACCACTATATTAACAATAAAATTACTTGGCCTTAAAAATGTCTTACTGTAACGTGACCTACCATAACATTCCATCAAATTTAGTGGAAATTTGTTGTGTATTTTCCAAGAAAGAAATATTTTTTTTAAATTTACATCATAAAATCGCAGACCTATTATAAGTACCACTCATTGTTTAGTATTTACATCGTAAAAAGTAATAACACCTACATTTAGTTTAGCTTGAAATTAATGGTTCGAGCATAAGATGGAAGACATTTTGAATATAAGCACCAGGTATGCTATCAGATATGCGCCGAGTTTGATACGTTTCAGCAGTGATAATTTATTGCATAATTTTATGTGTGGTAACGTAATTTCTGCTTACGAGATGTTTTAGAAGAATTAAGTCATTCTGATATGTAACAAACAATTTATTAAAGGAAATATTAGGTTATATTTATGTTTCGTACAGTTTGTTGTGTTTTACAACTTTAATCGCAGCAATGTTACGATAATTTCATTCACGTCGGTAAGATACAAATTTCTCTGTATTTTTTCAACATTGCACTGTTATTTAACTGTTAATTTCAATTAAATCTTTAGTAAAGGTTTTTACAGTACTGTATGTCAGTAAATATGTTAAATTTTCTAAACAATAATTGAAACGAATAGTTAAATTGTTTTGTAAAATACAATTGCAATCAATATGAATTGTGATACAAAACCTAACAACTTATTGCTCAGAAATATCCGTTCATACTTTATCATACATTTTCTTAACTCAAAATGGTATGAGAAGATATAAGGATAGTGATGAATTTACAGCTGCTCATAGTTAGTTGCCTATATTATGTGTATGCTTTGCACCTGTGCCTTAGCATTTAATTTAAAAACGAAAGCAAATTCTAGCATTACATAAAATGTGAAACTTCTCATGGAGACTGAATGTGTGATTATAGAAGAACAGCGAATACTGTCATTGTATTACCGGTTTGTTCACTAAGAATAATGTAATTTATGGAATAATAATTATGTCAAATATGTACATACATGATCGTTGTATTAAACAATTAGAAAAAGACATGACTTTTTAAAAAAATTTACAGTGAGATTTGTCTATCTTCGTCGGCTCATATTAAAAACGTAACCGTAAAACATACTTTTTTTGTAAACTTAGATGTTTATCATGATTGTTTTTCCTAGGTGTCAGGCTTGCGTGGTGAGAAAGTTGATGGCCAATATATGACTGAAAAATTAATGGCTAGCTTGAAATATATCAGTAATTTCGAGATGAGGGTAGAAGAAATTTCGTTTCTAAGCCTTTATGTGCATATTCGGGTGTTGAAAAACCGCCAAATTTTCAAACAAGTACTTTATTTCAGAAAAATCCTTAAATAAACACCCGCGTGTGCTCTATCTCATTTGGAACAAATCAATTGCATTCCAGCGAAATTTTTACAGGGAATGTACAAAATGTAATCCAAGTATGTATGTTTTAGGTATGATACCACGGCTTTCAATTTGTATAATCAGATAAGAACAAGTATGATCGGCTCCTGAACGAGCGCGGCTACGAAAGGCGCTGAACTGGCGTTAATATTTGTTTCAAGGCTTTTATTTGTATACATAGCCACACAAACTTAGACACTGAGAAAGGTAAAATTGTCATATCCTTTTGAATATTGTTCGGAGTTAATAATTACGTTATAAAAAATGGGATTATTATTACTGGTTTTCTGAAAATTTTTTCGACAGATGGTCACATTTTCCACCATAAAATTTGTGACAATGAAGAGTATTTGTGAAGAATTAAAAAAGTAAGGTTCTTGCCTTGTAACTTTCCAAACAACTTTAAAAGTGGAAATCATTAGTATCACAGTCGGTTTAAAACGAAGGCCTTGTTTTTAAATGAACCGATTTGAAGTTATATCATGAAATAGCTAATTACAATTTACATTCGAACACTCAACAGAGCTGCGTGAAATGTATACACGTGATTTTACACGTGCTAATTTTAAGAAACTTAGGAATAATGTTCCTATAAATCTACGTTCTTTTATAGGTGAATTGCAAAGTTGTTGCGATACGTTACCCTCATGGCTGTGCTCGAGCTAGCAGTCACGCTGCGAGTGATACCTACAGACCTGGTCCCTCATGATTTATATGAGATCTCGGCCTAATATGTTAGCTATGATCCTCCCCTTCCGTCGAAATAGCTAGCAGGACCGCCTGTTTCAAACTTTAGCTCGGCTGCCGGTCCTGCCGCCTTGACCCGTAGGTCACAACAAACTGTATCGTCCCCAGGGTCATCGCACGGCGTTTGAGCAACGTCAAATCCCCGAATCTCTAAATGGTAACTGCCAAATTACCGGCTCCCGACAGATGTCAAGCCACAAGAAGCACGTAATTCGACCTCTGATAGTCGCAGCGCTTGTGGGAATAGGCGTTTTATAAAATGCTCGGCCATATGGTTGAATGGAAATTTTTGTGCACCTTTTATTGCGACATACGCATCTGTGGTTCGTAGTTCAGAAGCTCACACACATGACAGAGAGAACCTACGGTTGTCGTAATTCTGCACTGTCCACCCGGATATTCGTCTGAGAAATTTTTTAAATGAAATAGTGATCCTTGTAACAGTTTGAGTAAATTTATTGTGTTTGGCTAATTTCGACCAAAATTTGTAAGCTGAAATAATCAACTACAGATATGAAATCCGGTACTGTATTGTCCCCCCTGCGTATTTTAGTAATACTATATCACACAATAATATTTCTTAGCGTATTCTAAAGAATTTACCAGGTTTGGAAAATTAAGTATAAACCTTTAAAAAATTTCATTTGAATATTGCACAACGACATTACCATAACTATAAAGTATGTATTTACATTTAATCTTCCGTTTATTAATTTTAAAAATTGCATTTAAAAGATAGTACATATTTTGTAAGACTCATACGCCCAAAGAGTAGTTCTCTGTAAGTCTACATAAACCGAATTTCATTCTAATTTTCTACTCGTACAGAACCAATTAGAAGCTAAATTTAAAAAAAATACAAAGTCCTTTTCTGTTTTAGAAAATAATAATTGAATAAAAATAAGCTTTTTCCTTTATTTAGTTAACAACTAAGTAGGAAATATAAAATTTTTGAAAACAAGTAGTAGTTTGACAGACTATGTGAAAGTGTTTTTGTATGATAAAACTTTCATAATCATGGCAATGTAAATACTTCTTTATATAATATATCATTTCCAACTGTTTTATGTAGGCCTACCTGTTTTCAACAAACTCTCTACGCCGACAGTTCCTGCAATATGCATAACATACGGCCAGTAAGCTTCTTATCGTTTGTTTTTAATAAATGTCGCAAAATTAAAATCAAAGCGTTTATAGAGCGTCTTAAATAGTAATGAAACGACTCTCACTAAATTTGTAATACTTTAGTAAATAATATAACAAATTATGCCAATGAAAATAATGTAGGTAAGTATGTTCTATTTTGAGAGACGTTGAAATAATTTGCACCAAAGTTGATGGGCTATATCGTAAGGAGTGTTTTTCCAGCTAACGGTGAAGAGGTCTAGACTAGAACAGTATTTGTAGTTGATTCAATGCGTTTTCCAAAAGTTTCTTGTTCCATCATTAATGGTCTCCCTGGCTACAGTATATAAAACGTTTCCTACCATATAAGACGCTCAAACATAATTCAACGAACTGTTACAAATATTAAGTAAATGAGACATAAAACTGTATTTGTTCACTCTTATTTGTATTCAGTTAACAAAATACACCTTAAAATTTACATTGTTTCGACAAGAAGTATTACTAACCGTACTAGATGTGTGCCCAAAGGAATTTCCAGCTGACGGTTTCTCAGGAACCAAACGACTTTTCTGAAATGTTAGAGGTTTTGGGTAACTTTCTATGCCCATGCCCTCTTTTTCACCACTTGGCTGTCACCAGGAATTAGTCCCAGGTAAAACAAATAAAGACTAAAGAGAATTAAAGTAACTATGCATATAATCATGTAATGAAAAATAAGACTGCACACATCAAAGAATCCCCTATATGACTTCACAATACACAACATTTTGAGTCCAGACTTGTAAGCCAATCCGTCCTGATTCACAGAATATGCCTAAAAAACCTGAGGAGTCTGCGAGTTAATGAAATCCAGTGGGATATTATTTTTTAGGTAAGAATATTTACTTTTTGAAGTCAAAACTTAAGTAACTTATTACATACATAGGTTTCAACATTAATTTCTCTGAATTTCTTTCCTCCCCGTCAGTTTCTATGCGTGTTAGGTACTTTTATTTTCAAGTCTATCCGTGACATTTCCCTCTTCATAAATCAACCCTTAAATCAGTCGAAATGTGGTTTTTATTAGGTATTTACATTCGAAGGTTTTCAGAACACTAAATACCATAATTCCACGTTACTAACTTAAAACATGACGTACTTTCCACACAAAATTTGGTACAACTGACTTTTATGTATAAATATATGACTTAAAACCATCAATGTATATATTTACGACTTAAAATATAAAGAAATTCCACATAAGCTTTCATTCCCTATTCAACCCCCTTAGAGGATGAAGTTTCAAAACTCGTTTCTTAGTGCTCACCTATGGTATACAAGGAACTCCTGTGCAAAATATCACGTTCCTAGATCCCCCTGTTTAAGTTACGCGTTGTTTGTCAGTCAGTGTTAAAGTTTTATTTAGTAGACCACAGATATTAATTTTATTCTGTATTGAGTAATTTAAGTGCATCCTGAATAACTGTACAATTTATTGTTAGTGGTACACTTACAATGGTGGGAGTATCTTGGAAGGAATACGTTATTGCCTGTATTAAGGATTCATCCAACATTCACTGGAGTGATTTCGATAAACCTTTGGAAAAGTGAAATCAAAATAACCGGGCAAAGGAATCGAAAGTGAGTCATATCAGTTGCTAGTCCAGTGTTCTGTTAATTCTTCTGCATTAAGTATGTCTGTACTTTTATAACAGTTCAACTGTTCTGTTATGCCTTTGTTTCTTGTGTGATCATAGTAATACGGGTTTTGTCTACAAATCATTAGCAACGACATATGCCCGTAAACACACAATGTGATTTCGTCTGAAAGTCACGCTTTCTGCGGAACAGTACCGTTACAAAGATAACAGGCTTCGCATCGTTAAGACAGTTCACACAGTAAAGGGAGACAAATGTTGGCATATTATAGGTTAGAATCCAGAACCTTAAGTTATTAGAGTTTTAACCAACCTCAGACACGGAGGTCTCAATTATAGCCCGTGTTTAAAACATATATGAAACAGATAAAGAGTTTCCACGTCTCTGGTAGTATTTGTAAATGTATTTTTTCCTACCGAAATCGAAGCCACAAGGTTTTAATGGGGTATCATTTTTAAAAATAATTAATTTTCAATTAGCATATTTTAAAGACAACGTACTAAGTAATAATTATTCGACATAAAATTTCTTACGAAATGGGGCGATATAAATAATTCAAATATACATAAGCTCGTGTGAAATATACATAAAATAGCATAATTTGATATTAGGTACTCTGAAATTAATATTTTGTAGGAAGTCTTCCTTGACATATAACTTTTTAGTAAACAAAATAATAATATCTTGTGGCTACAATTTTGAATAATAACAGCAAAGTGTTTTTATGGTGACCACAAAATAAATTTTGCTGGGTAATTATAAATAAAATATTTATAGCAGCCACAAAATAATATTTCCAGCAACAAATGAAAATTCGTACAGGAAAATTCGTCAAGAAATCTTACATAACTCATATTCGTTAACATAATGAATTGAAAATCGGTTCACTGAGAAATAATTAATTTTAACATTGATTCATTTATAAGTATCATTACGAATCTTGGTAGGCAAACCTTCAAGTCTAATTAGCAGCACTTATTTATGAAGTGTACATTTCAGCTTGTGGTCATCACCACTGATTGCGTTTTATCGTATTAAAAATGTTACATTTTGAATTTTTTACATCGCGATATGTCAGAATAAAAATTTTACAGTTTTAACGACTAACTCATTTTGAAATTATAACTAACTCAGAGAACAAAACATATAAAATGAGGCACGTAATGGCAGTGTAATGATTTTAATTTCGACTAGTTATATATTAGGAAACGTGATAGGGTTTAACGGTCCTTAACAACGAGGTCTTTAGAGTCGATGAGGATGACGTGAGGTGAACGGACATCACAACACCCATGCCCGAGCCGGGATTCGAACCTAGTAACTCTCGCACCGTAGACCGGCGCTTAATCGAAGTTAAATTAGGGATTGAACTTTTTGAGTATTAGTAAGCCGTCTAGGGAGTGAATATTTGTTTTTACATATCATTATACTGCGCGGGATGGGCAAATTATTTCATTCCACTCAGAAGTTTTCAGAAGTAGTTAATACATCTTGGACCATTTTCCGTAAAATAGTAATGCATTTATTTAGCAGTAAAACCGCTGTAAGCAGTAATTTTTGCATTTAGGGTTCAAGAAATAAACCTGATAGCACAGAAGTTTACACTAACCAAGAGTTTTGACGCATTGCTTGAACGAGCGTGTGTAAGTAACCTACGTTTACTGACTGCCTTAACCTTCGACCACAACGGGACTTTCTCTGGAAGTAGCAGCATCAGAGCAAGGTCGCAAGCTTGCCAGTCTGGCACACTCTCCCGGCCTTCAAGACACCATCATCTCGTTACCTGGTCCTTCGTCTCGGGATTCTTGAGCTAAGAACCTACCCATAAATATACGTTATTTGCTGCATTACAGACACAGACTGTTGCGTTGTCGTTTGCTTTGACTTTATTGGCTTTCACGTACAGTTAACCTACTAGACGGTGCATGTATGATCTTTCAAGGTAAACACAGATGTTCTGATATGTCACCGTCGGCCAGCAGCTTAAGGCACCCGCCTACTGGCCGTGTGTTTGTGAGTGAGGCACAGCACCAAAGGCGATGTGGACCCACTCAGCTGGTGGAGTATCGCCTCTACTGCAAGACACAGAAACGGCGAGCTGTTGTATCGTAGATCACTCACCTAATAATCACTTTCAGTGGTGACCCTATCATTTACTGTCGAATACTTCTAAGAAATGTCCATTTCACGTTTCTAGAGTAGTTTCACACGAATCCCGTGAGTAGTTTTTACAGAAATAACAGGTTGAATAAGCATTTTGAGGGGCTCAGAAATGATTTTTCTAATTGACGCAATGCTTTGAAACTACCTTTCTGTCATCGTTTGAATTGTATTTTATTATAGTACAGTAACAAAATGGGCACATGTGGAATAGTTTCGTAAAGAAACGTGTTTACGAACACATTGCACGATTTTTAAATGCGTGGTGGCGCCGCCCTTAAGCCGCTCGCTTCTCAGTAAGGCAATCCGGGTTCGATTCCTGGCTATGTGGACCTGGATTTTCGCAAGTGGTTATACTGCCCGATGATTCCATAGGGTGGCAGGTGATTCTCTCTTGGATGTCACATTTCCCTCTTCGTTTAGGGGCTACGCCATCATAACTTCATGCAACCACTCACAACCTCTGAAAACTTCGCTGTTAAGGGCTGACCAAAATAACTTCACTTTTGTTTTTTGTGACTATAACTCATAGGGCCGATTGTACAGTCATATTTAGTAAAATTTAAGACCTCTCTGAGTGAAACGTGAGAAATTTTCATTGCAGAGACGAAAAGTGAGTGAAATCTAAGGAAAAAACTGAGGAATTCTTAAGGTGTCGTCAGAACATTCCTTGAGATATCTCAAACTGTAAATCAATCACGACGGCCGTAAATAGAGGTAAGAATGTCACATGGGGGAGAATGATATTCATTTTGAATTTATTGGTAATATTTTAGAGGAGGAAAATAACCGCGATATATGACCGTGCTGATATCTACGACATTATTTATATTCGTTGTATAGTCGCAACAGAACGCTTGAAGAGAAATTATTTTTCTCGCGAATATTGTGGTAACACTTCACCTCAGCAGAGATATCTCAATTTCATCACTGTGCAATGCAAACGGAAAATTCTCATATTATACTCGAGTTTTCCTTAGTTCCACCTTTGCCTCAAGATTTTGTTTACGTACCTCTTCAATCGACCCATGGTCTCCAGCGTGATATAAACACCATTCTATAATTTGAGAAGGTATTTAAAATAAGTCCATTGTCATGGTTACTCATCGTGCTGCAAAAGACCTATTCCTTTTGTTACGATCGTCAGAGTAAACAACCACATAAACACGAAAAAGAATTGTTTAACAGAGCGTGGGAAAATAGTCAACATTTTAACGGTTTATTCAAATCCAAATGTAAGTCAGACTAGGAAATAATGACAATGCTAGAGTATAGTTTACGCAAACTCTGGAACAATTATTTCCACGGCGTGACACATTTAGTTGATATAATGAATTGCGATGTAACCCAGTATTTGAAAATTCACTCGTAACATGTGTTTCCCTAAGAACACGCCTTTTTTTTTCTGGAATAATTTTCCTTGCATTATTGCGAAGACTACTTCATTGACAACAGCTAATTCTCGGTAGACTTTATGTTTTTATTTATTTTCTCGTGCTTAGTGGCGTTATTGTAGATTTCAGCGACTTGGCAACATTCGCTCGCAGTGGGTTTGTCCAAAATAATCGTTCAGGTTGTCACACTTATATATCGAATCAGTTCTTTTCACAGAAAACTTGCATCCCTCCATTTGAACCCAGAGTGAGAGTCGTGCACGCAATATACTATAAATCTACCATATTCGTATTACTTTTCCGAGTACAACCAGAAACAGACAGGCGAAGCACGGGAAATGTGGAAAGTTTACTTCAGCGTAATTAGGAATAGGTCCACACAACCAAATATGCAATTGATCATATTACCTTCATGTTACGTTTTAAAAAAAGTTACATAGCAAAACGAAAGCGCTAAAAAAAATAAATAAATTTAGAAATATTACATGAGTCCAACGTACAACGACAATGTGGATCGCTTTCCCGTGAAACTGAATACATATAACATCACAATAATATATATATATATGTATATAAACTTATAACAATAAAAAGAACAATACGAACCGCTTTCACTGTAACTCGCACGCAACTCATGACTGCACTTAGTACACTGCGAATATTTTATCGAAGTCTTCATCTAGTGGCTCATTCTACGGTTCCTCACACATCTGGCAAGATAATTTAGGTTTAGAAAGTCTTGTCATTCTTAACAGGCGGTTGTTTTTTTAGAGAAGATTTCTGTCAAATTCGTACTAACATTTCCAACTTTTTTTAATACTCTTGAAGGATTGTTACTTCCTGTATCTTACAAGGCTGATTGTAAGGACTTACGATTTTTCGCATTTTCTTTTAAATTTTTGTTTACCTACTTCAGCCATGAAGGCAACTGGCAATGGACAAATTTGCCTGCTCCTATTTAAACAAAGTTTTGTCACTGCAAAGTTATATGGTTATACCTAAGTGACATCTGAGATGATGATGTAATCACTGGAAGTTGAGAGAGTCATGTGTCAGATGCCAGTTAATGCTCAAGGTGACGGCAATGAAGCTGCTGCAATTTTAACTGACTTTTATGATTCTACCGTCACTGTAACAAGTTTCACATGCCGATTTTTCAGCTTTAAGAAAACGAACAAGGGAGCAACTAACGTTTGCGAATATCTGTAGTAGAATCAGAATGCGAGATAGTGGTCAAAGAATTTGTAAGACAATTTAGGTCTGATTGTTCATTGCTAACATTAGAAGAAGATCCACCAGCTTGAAAAAAGGCACAGAAGCGAGGATTCTGGCATTTTCTGAACGAAAATTTCCCAATTGTAAAGAATTTACAGTTTGTCGATATTCTGTAACAGAAGATGGAACATAATCTGCGTCTGAGAAAATATGAGGACTGTCTGAATTGCAAGACTACATTTATGAAGCCTGAAATCAATCTATTGCATTTGTAGACTGTGCCACTCTCAAATAAGCAGATCAAAATAATTTAGACACCTTCTTAGTGATTAATAGTCCTTCCAAGACAGTTCTTTGAAAAGTAGAAATTAATTTTTTGTCTGCATCTCGTATGTCGTATGAGGCGAAACGAGATAAAAAATCATTATCATCTTTAGCAGAATGTAAGGCAGGGATATATGTATGTGATTTGTGGTCGTCAATTACATTCTTGTCTGCAGTAGGACGAACTTTTTCAACATAGAAGTGCATCAAATAAAAAATACATTCCTATTGCTCCAACTACTACATGTATAATGTGCTTGACAATATGGAGGAACATTATAAAATAGCTTTAGCTTTTCCTGCATGTGTTAACGAACAAATAAAATACATGGCGAAGTAAACAAATCTGTTGCATAACAGCAACCAACAAAAATTTTAACGTTGATTTCAAAAATTGCTCAAGTCCACATTTTTACCCAAATTGTATTATTACTGCAAGTTGTAGTATGAACTGCGTTTCATTTAATGATGCGAATAACGCTACACTTTCTCTTTGGCTGCTTCATTAGAGGCCAGCTGATCACCGTAGTCCTTATACTATATGTTTTTTTCCTTCTCCTGAACAATTTTTGTTTCTCTTCTAGGGATGTTTTTGAATTAACCGTTTCAATTGCTAGTTTTACCAAAGCAGTGCTAGTAATTATCCACGATTGTTTTATTCCTGTCGTTGACATGGTTTTGGTTTAGTTTTTGATGTATGTATCCTATGCTGTTAATACCATATGGCTGAAGAAGACGTTTCTCTAGGAGCTCATTAAAACGAATCACATGTACAAGCTTAAAAATCCCATAGCTCTAAATACTTAAGTCAGTTCTGGAGATATGTCAAACGTATATTTTATGCCTGTATATTAACATTACCATCCTTGCATAATCGGCCTCCCCTGTTTGGAAATTATGAAAAATTTCATTTTTAACAGCAAAATCTAAATTTGCTTTTATAATATGTATATTGTTAAAATCATACAAGAAACCACCCATTGTTTGTAGATAATTGTTGGTCTTCTCGCACGATGTTAAATATTGTTCTAAACATTCCTAAGCTTTTTTCAGCTGATCGTGATTTCACATGCCTCCACAAAGTCCCATAAGGAATTACGAATATGGTTACCTAGGTTGGATTTTCTTGTATATTTATAGATCATCTAAAATAATACAAACTAAAAGCATTGGTGTGCTAAGGGCCAATATAAAGTGGGTCTTTGTCATCAAATTTTTTGTTAAATATGTAGTAAGTAAAAAATTTGTTAAATAGTTTAAAGTATAAGTAGAACAAATCCGTTATAAAAATATAAACATAATAAAGAAACATTAAATATTATTAGTAACATTTGCTTGAAACTAAATTACTTGTTCCAGTAAGTGCTACTGGACGTTTGGTTAAGAATAACAAAGTTATTTGGTTTCACACAATTTTATTTCAGATGATTGTGTTCTAATAGTAAAGAGTGTTGATATAAACTTATTCTAAAAGCTATACAATTGTTTGCAGAAGCACGTGACCAAAACATGAAATGTTATAAAAAACGTTTACTATTCTCCGTTCACTCTAAGTTGAGTCCTGAAGTAAACAAATAAAGTAATATCATTGCACTTCGCTAGCTTCTAATTGGCTCAATTTGTGTGTCGCGCCGACGTACTATTTCCAACCGACAAAAGTGTGTACAGTCGGCATCATAGGAAACAACAACGCCGTATATATTAAAACTATATTACGTGAAAATTTCGTACGTGTTATCGACATAGGGAAACAAAAATTACACAAAAACTTGATAAAATTATTGACATCATGTGTAATTACTGTATATTTCAAAATTTAATAGTAATTGTCAAGTCATGACTAACGATTGTATTAAAATATTCCGGTATTAACGTAACGAAAATTTGGTACAACATGCAGAAAAAAAGTTGTCAACAAGATGAGTGATTAAACTTACTGTTAAATCCTCCTGGATTATTTTGTACTTCGTTTTGGAAAAATTACATTTTATAAATCACCAAACAATCTGTTGATAATTCACGACACACATTGTTTTTTTAATACATATTTTTATTTAATTTATTTATTAGCCTCTTCTTAATTCATAAACGATTGCTATGCGAGATTTTTATTCTTGCCTTAAAAACATCACCACAGTTTGTTCATTAATGAAGACATGTATCCACGTTTCAAAAACCATGCAAGACATTTTCACTGCTCACGTCCAGCATCACATAACCTAATCTGCAAGCGACGTAAATATAAACCGACGCGAGGACGGAACAAAATAGAACAAGGAACTTTGGATCGGACCACGCGGCCGTGGATCGGACGAACTGGAACGGAAAATGAACGAACGGAAGAAAACATTCGCAGTAACCACAACATTGACGCGTTAACGTCCAAAAATACTTTGAAAAAACAAAACATTATATCTGATTGTGATATTTCTGACTTATTTTTACTGTGGTAATTATTACTGAACTAAACTTTTGGTATCTTCAAAGTATCGTACGTCTCTAAATACTGGCAAGTGTACCAAGAAACTCGTACGTTTAGCAATGCGTCAGTCGTTAAAAAACACCTGAACCAACTGTACGGACGTGTCGTCCGCTAACCATAATTAAAGTAATAAACATATAGCGTTGTAGATTGTGTTTGTAACGTCTGTATATTTTATATATTTGTTAATTGAACTCTCTCATCAAGTGATTGAGTGGTTAATTAAATGTACACGACAGATAACAAAGATCTATTTCTTATGCAAGATCACAGTGCATGGCGGTCGGCAGCCAATGAACATGTTTGTTTATAATTTGCTTTGTTTATCCAAAAACTCAACTAAGAGTGAACGGAGGATAGCAAAAGCAAAATATGAAATATTTGCACTTTGAATCTCATCAGTAGCTGTCTGCACAGATGCATTTTAATTGATAAGCAGTATTAATAAAATTTGAAATAAAAATAAATATTCTTCATCTAAATGAATTACTAAGACGCAACTTAATTGTTGTCCATGATTTCCAGACTCCCCTTACCTTATTTTTGCACTTTTGAAAATCCAGATTTCCCCGGGGGTGGACCTCCAAACCCTCCACTTTATTTATGAAATTGGTATTGCTTTATAACATTCCCAAGTTCGGAGCCCCCACTACACAAACCCTGGCTACAGCCCTGCGACATGCCATTGCGTGTGGGTCTAAACGGATAATTTTTCAATATATTTATGCTCAAAACAACCTAAAATAAAACCTTCATTTCGTGAAGCAGTAACAGTTAAGTGCAGTACCAGTCTTTTACTTCTTATATTTTAATCATAGTAAATTAAATAATTGTCCACTTTATCCCATTCTCTTGGCCTGTTTAATTGCTACCAACTTAAAACTGTATTCTGAACAAAAAAAACTAATTGCAAACAATGTTATTCAAGTAATGCATAACTAGCATAAATTCCATTTGAGTACATAATGTAAAACTGATTAAATAACTTGTTATACTGTAAACAAATTTACCTACCTACAATCAAAATATTTTGACTACGACCTGCAAAACACAAAATGTTTCATTACGTTCAACAAAACCATTTAGCGAACACGTTTTGTAGTCCCTCACAATCACTACAGACGTCACAATATGTAGGGTTTAAATTGCCATCTGGCATGACATTAAATTACATATTGCTTTCCTAGGCAATTCGCTTTCCTGGACTTCACTTAAGATTCTTAGCTTCTTTGCCCAATTACAAACACATTATGCTTGAAGTGCTTGCAATGCACCACTCCAGGATAAATAAATGTATGATGTAAAGTACAATATATATGATGCACAAAAATATGTTAACATGACAGATATTGGTAATATTTTGAGCAAATATCACATGCAGAATGTACAGTATTGTCTATTTTTACAGTTTGTCAGTACAGATGTAACAAATTCGTGGTTGAGTAGTGGGAACTAGAAGGGAGAAAATTTTGGAAATAATTTACTCAATAAAATATTTAATGTGCTATTCAAGGAAGTAGATAGTTGTAATTAGCAATCAAGGAGGATATTCGGTCTAATTAGTATTGATTGAAATCCGTTTCACACTTATTCTTGTCATATCTACTTTTCGTTATTGTTCCTGATTGGACGAAAAAGGTTGGTATCAAGGTTTCACAATGTCGATCATTAGGTGCAGTGTTACAGCTTTACCCAGGCCCAATTATTATTTGGATTCAAGTCTGTTCTGGCGTTTATCGCTCTTGCTTAGTAGTCCGATTTTCGCAGGTGTTATTGCATTGTCGTTTGTAATGGAAATGTTAACAGGTAGGGAACAGTCAGGGTCTTAAGCTTGGAGTGTATGCAAGCAAATAATGTTCTTAAAATAGGATACTAATTTTTGGAATACGAAATGAATGAAATGTTAAGTATATTATCAAAAACTTTATTAAAAATTGAATCATCAAAAATATACAATACAATTATATTAGAAATTACAAAGAGGTGCATTGCACCAGTTTTCAGAAAGTATTAATAATATATTTATTTATTAAGACTGCAAAACCTGAATATCAGATTTAACATAAAATACTTACTTAATTCGCACACTTATGGCAGAATAAGAAATTCTCTACAATAATTTTTCAGTTAGTTACTAAAGAGATAATCTTCAAATAAATATATTTTTATTGTTGCTCTTAATAAACACATTCAGTTCCCAGTGAAGTTTGCGATAATCGCAGTAAATTAGTGTCGCTTCCAAAGAATAGCGCTGACAGACTGGTTGTCTAGTAAGTATCACCCGCTCTAGTAAGGACCACCAGCTCCCCTGCCGTAGCCAGCCTGGGGCTCCTCGTAGCGGATCATAGGGCGGAAGCCTCCCTGGTCGGCCTCGTACTCCACAATCTGCTTGCGGCCGTCAGGCAGCAGCACGTTGTACGAGCCCCAGGCAGCGTCCTCCTGTCTGCTCTCCAGGTGGCCGAACTTGGAGCCTGATGCAGCGTCCTGAACGTCGTAAGAGAACTGGTAGTTGGCCGGCTCCTGTAAATGACATGTACTCATTAATTTGTTTCTATGCTCTGCTGAGGTTACAAAAAGTAACATCTTTAATCAAATTCACTTTATACAATGTACGAATTCCTGCTCACCTAATCCTATAACAAGAGCCACGACTTTGTCGCGAAAAGATTTTTGCAACATTTTGTTTCAGTGTCTCGCGTGCACCTCGGTAGCTCTGCTTCACGGCTATTGGCAGCGTGTCTTTGCTCAGACACGTCCCTCATTTGACTGCACCAATAATAATGAGGCTATTGTGACGCAATACGTCTGTGGTTTGTCAGCAGAACCTTCAGACAAGTGACAGTTAAAACGTCCAATCACTGACCATGAAACAGAGTTGCGGATAGAGACATGAACTTTTCGCGAAAAGAATTTTGCCCCACTTTGTTCCAGTACCTTATGTGCATGTCTGCAGTTCTGCTTCATAGATATTGGCAGCGTGCCTTTGAACTGTGACGTTTCTCATTTGACTGTACCAATCACAATAAGGTTACTGTAACACCACACGTCTGTGATTTGCGTGTAAAACCCTACGACACACGTATGTCAAAACATCCAATCTCTGACCGTGAAGCAAGTCTGCAGACGTGCACACAAGTCACTGACACAAAGTGAGGCAAATTTCTTTTCGCGAAAAGTTCATGTCTCTAAGGCATGGAAACCAAATGGTGCAAAAATCTTTTCGCCATAAAATCGTGGCTCTACCTATAACTTATTATAAACCGTCTATGTCTTTTTTACAAGGTTTGTCGTTTCTAAGTACCGCTTAGAAGTTTGAAAATGTATAACTTTTTAAAAACTGCATACTATTAATTATGTTTTTATTATGTCATTTATGTTATTATCATAACTTCATACTACCCTTGAACAATTTATAAAATTATGATGACATAAGTGACGTAAAATGAGTGAAATGAAACAAAAAATATTCGTTCGATTAATAGTAAAATTCAATGTGTTCATATACTTTGTCTATAAATTCTCACTGGTCATTATGGGTCGACAGTATAACGTTAACACGTAAGAAAGCTGCCTATCTTAGAGGCGTGAAATGATCAAGAGTAGGGATTTACATGTTAAATTATATTCTGTGATGTTCAGTAATTTTTAATCATATAGCTTTCTGATGAAGACCATTTTCTGCATTTAGAAGAGAAGAATATTGTTACAGGAACTAAATGATAGGAAATCATTATTGAGATTAACGTATTTTCTAGTGTTTTTTATAATTTAAATATTTATTTGCTGACTGTTTTAAGTGCCTTAATAATCCCCATTAAATATTCGATAGCAATGTGGGCCTCACCGAGATGAACATAAAAGTCAGTATATGCATCCGTGTAGGGATGACAGGTACCTACTAAGTCCCATCTTAAATGATTTAATATGTTTATCCCTAGTCTTGCTCGCGCGAGGTCTCCCAAGTAGGGAACGCCATTAAATAGGCCTACATAATATGTTTGAAGTTTAAAATTAATTGTGAAGTATCCCAGAAACTTTCCTTGTATCCGGTAAGAAGTCAGTAACACATATGCGTACGAAATTTACATATGGATGTGTTTTACTTCGGGGTATCAGTTATTAAAGTTTTAACAAGCTTAATAAATACAACTTTGCATGAATTATTATTTTGTCAGAACACTGAGATCACTATTTGACTGAAATGAACAATTAGGAAAGTATATTTTCTTTCGATAATTATGTTTAATTATGAAATTATTAATTTTATAATTAAATAGTGATCCAGACGAAACATAATAAATATTATTTGTTTTATTCTGGATAAAACATATTTTATAAATAAACGGCGATCAAGATAAAATATACTAAAAATAGTATTTATACAATGAGTGTTTTTGAACTGCGCATTTACGGGTTACAATACATTTAATCGTTAATACGTATAATTGCTATGGCTGTCAAATGGTCCAAAAATTCAGGAATATTATTTAGTACTAAGGAAAAAAAAATATTGTTTTGTCTTGTAGATTAGTAGTAAAGTACGAAACTGTGCAATATACAACAATTTGCATCTGGAGCAGAACTTACAGAAAGGTCGTCTTCAGCAGGGTTGTATATGGCATATCCTGGAACTCCATACACTGGTGCAGGGGCAGCAGCATACTGGCCAGCAGGGGCTCCATATGTAGATGCAGGGGCAGAGTTGAAGATGGCGCCAGTTCTGGCTGCAGCTGGAGCACCGTACACACGTGAGAGACCTCCAGCCCTGGACAGCCCCTTGCTGGAACCTCTAGAGAAGCTGAATGACGTCCTAGCAGCAGAGGCTGGAGCACCATATGTGGAGGAAGGGCTGGAGAACGCCCTAGCAGGGGCACCATATGTAGATGAGGGTGTAGAATAAGCTCTAGCAGGAGCACCATAGGTGTCAGACAGAGCACCTGGGGGCGGTGCGAAGGAGTCCTCCCTGGTGGTAGCGTAGTTGCCTGCTGGTG
>PNEQ01003333.1:49024-79485 GCA_003012365.1 Medauroidea extradentata
GAGGAAGGGCTGGAGAACGCCCTAGCAGGGGCACCATATGTAGATGAGGGTGTAGAATAAGCTCTAGCAGGAGCACCATAGGTGTCAGACAGAGCACCTGGGGGCGGTGCGAAGGAGTCCTCCCTGGTGGTAGCGTAGTTGCCTGCTGGTGGCAAGTACTGGTTGACTGGAGGCTCGGGTCGAGCCCAGGCTATGGACGCCATAGCGCACACGATAGCGATGTACACCTGCACAAATATGCCTCTAAATAAAGTTTTCTCCTGGTAGATTAGTTTACATTTATGAAAACTTTTGACATTACACAATACTCTTAGGAAACATTCTTACTTCTTTAAATTACTTTAATATCTAAGTAATACTTCGCACCAGGCTTGGAATGGTTGAAAATACTTTTGCATGTAGTTGTTTAAGTATTCGTGAACATTTACTAATTTATGATGCTTTTAATGAATTGAAAACTTTTGAAAAGTCACAGCTGTAGCGAGGAAGCAGATTGTCAGTTTCCAGACTTGCAATACATTTTACTTCTTTAGTCAAGAAACGAGGGCCGTAGTGAAAAGAAAATACTATAATTCGTAGGAAATCCACCATTCAGTAGCAAAGCTAATGTTATTTCTCTAGATAACCAATATCTTCCTACACAGTGGAGGTCAGTGGGCGAACTTAACGAACGGCCATCAGGATCCCACATATTGGTGTTTTATTTTACTATAAATTTATTTATTTTGCTAAATAAACATGTAACTTATTAGCTCGGAAATTCGTAGATTATTTCTCTGCGTGTTAACAACACATTAAAAGTAGACGTAAATGCAATGTTGGGCTACATATTGTTGACATAACATGACCTGTCCCGAGGCAATAGCTACTAATTTCTGCACTACAAATGTTATCTTGTTCTAAAAGACCAATATAATTTGTGAGTTTGGTTACAAAACTCATAAACAGTCAATCATGTTGCTTACATCAATTTACATTTTACTAACTTATTTAATATAAATTTAAAGTTTCTTAGTACGGTAAACTTTTAGTTGCTTACAAAATCAATATAATCCTAGAAAGTAGCTAAATTGGGGGTTTACAATTTTTCTATTTTTACAAGACATATTTTAATATTACGTCAAAAACTATAGTCACCAATGAATGTCTCATAGAGGTAAGCAGTCGACGAGAAGACTACGCATAGATTTGGTAACGTGCACATAGAGGCTAGGATGAGGCGTGATGCGGATGTATCTAACACCCTTAGTGTTGTGTTTTTCGAATCCGGGTGGTGTTTTTGTAGTTACAGCAATCTAAAAAAAGCCGTTTATAGCCGTTTTGAGGGACCCATAATCAGGTTTATAATAAGCGTGCTGTATATTTAAATGATAGAAACATAGTGTTACGTGTGCGTTATTTTTTAGATAAACATTTAACGAATTAGTTTAGTGAATTTGCGTGTAACATAATAAACACGCACCACTCTACAACAACGCTCATGCACCGCGTACATAATCTTCTTAATACTGTTTTCTGTACTCAGAAAGTTTTTGTGTGGCGAGCTGCTACGTTACAGTACCTTCATGTTGGCGGAGTGTTGAGAGCCACAGCAGGAGAATGTGAGAGCGGAGCTGGTAGTGATGTCCACAGTCCTGGACTCTCGTCATTTATACCAGAACACTGCCGGACCTTTCCCCAGTCCCCCTCCACGTGGCCGCAGTGATCGTCTGTTTTAAACTGTAACACGCCGCCTTGACCTGCCAGGTCACGATGGAACTGCAGCTTCGCCAGGGACGAGACCAGCTCTTGGGAAACTCAACTGTTGTGCGAAACTGTAATAGACGACTGCGAAATTACTTGCCTCGATGCATAAAGTTTTTAATTCACGCCCTTTTATATGCAAGCAGTCTTCAAGACGAGGCAAATTTTGATAGTTTTCTATGGAAAAGTTTATGGAATTATATTCAGAACATTGAAATATAATCATACCTTGTTCACGTAGGCCTATAGTTCAGTGCCACGCGTTTTGCTTATCCTTATTGACATTTAAACTTTACAGTTTGTCAGTTGTCAATGTTTATTTTTCCCTTGCCGATTTAAATTTAACAGAAATATTCGAGAAATTTACACTAACTGATATGTTCATAACGACACTGATAGATAGATTGCCACGATAAATACTTACATAATAGGTTAGTAGACACTTTCTAAAGGAAATACGGGGTAGTGAGACAATCTTCAGTATTGTGTGTCAGTGTGTTCGTTTGGAAGACCGCCATCCTCTAAAATATACTGAAAATTGTAAACGGATTCACCAAACTGGACTCGGCTTTATTTTGTGCATGTCGTCTATAAGGTGGAGTTACGATTACTTGTATCTTAAATATTAATCCTAGCATTTATAAACCTATAAGAGCAATTAATATCAGTCATAAAGTAAAACTTGCTTTTAATACTTTTAGAGCTACGAATTGAAGACCACATGTCGTTAAAAACAAAGCATTGTTCCTTCATTAAGTCACTGTCACTCAATAAAAATCCATGCCTCACATATAACCAACTTAATATTGCAGATTATACTTAGCTGATTTAAATAATATAAATTGATGACGGAGGTGGAATTAACTTTTACACTATAAATACTAGGCGGCGAACACTGACAGGAAGCTATTTAACCTGTTTATAAAGTAATTTTGTGTACAGAGAAGTGAGAAATACATTTCATCCTAAAACGT
This sequence comes from Medauroidea extradentata, assembly GCA_003012365.1. Lineage (NCBI taxonomy): Eukaryota > Metazoa > Arthropoda > Insecta > Phasmatodea > Phasmatidae > Medauroidea > Medauroidea extradentata. The sequence goes on from PNEQ01003333.1 coordinate 51,742, forward strand.
GTCCTTACGATTTTGGATCTATGTGACATTACGACGTGTATATTTACTTACGTGAAATTTTTTGGATAGTAGCAAAAAGATTTGTTGAAAACCGACATGTCGTTCGCTTTCTGGAGGAACAATCTGCTGTATATCGCGATAGTTGAAATGCGTTGTTTGCCATTTACTGTAGAAAGACGAAATTAACTTACATTCTTGGTTGTTAGAATCGTTCCTTCTCCAGCTATAATGTTTGTCATCGGGCCTCTGTCATGTTAGGAGTGAGTGATGGTTACCGTCTTGAATTTTTGTATTTTGTGTCATAACTTTTCTCCTGTGTATTTTTTTTTTTTTTGAAATCTAACCTAACTACGGAATAGAATACAAACTAACAGAATTTTAGACACCGTAAATATATTTTTGCCTTTACTGATATTACAGATCGAATTGCAGTTAGAACATTATGATTACTTTCTTAAGAGTGCGTGGTAGATAAATAAACGCTGAAAACATCAATTGATTTCTACGCTTTTTTCGAAGCCAATATGGATAAAATACTCAACGGCAATCCTAGATAATGGTATTTGCCAACTTTATGAGTAAATATTTATCCAGAATTACTAATTCGTTACGCGTGATCCCTAGCGCCGCATTTAAATGCTCGAGGTTCCGGCGTCAGAGATTGTGTCTCAGAAGTTCGTAACACTGGAAACAATTGTGTTTAAAACGTTCGCTAAAACTATTGTCTACGATTGCTATTGTTTAATTTTCGCAAATTGGCTTCAAGAAACCTACAGTTATAGATTAATGTTTTTAGCGTTGAATTATGTACCACGCCTTCTTAACTGCAATTTAATCTGTAACAACAAGATTTATGGTGTCTAAAATTCTATAAAAATGTTTTCTATTCCGTAGTTAGGTTAAAGTTCCATAAATTTGCCCAGAAGAAGAGTTACGACAAAAAATACTAAAATTCATGTTGGTCACTATCACTTACTCTTAAGATGATATGAGCGTCTTGACACACCGTACAATTTTCTGTTCTGCACTCTCTCCTGGAACTAACAATAACTTTTTCTACAATGCACATCTGTGAGTAGGCGTTAAAACGCTTTGTTATTTTAAATACTCGTGTCATAGATCTGTCTATGTACTGCGACTGTTCCCCTTACGGAAGTACCTGCGCTTATTTTACAAAATAAAATAAAAGTTATAGTTTTATTTCTAACAAATCAAAATGTGTACTTTTTGAAAAATATATATGGTATCACGTTATAGCAACTGCCAATCCCGTCTGAATAAGTGAGCTTTTAACATCGAGGTCTTCAGCGCTGGTGAGGGGTGACATGAGGTGGGAATGGAGCAGTGCCAGAATGAAAGAGAGGGGGAAGCGGGAGATTCTCGAGAAAACCCGCCGACATACGGCATCGTCCGTTACGATTGCCACATGTGAAAATCCGTGGATCGACCCCGCCGGGAATCGAACCCGGATTTCTTTGGTGGGAGGCGAATGGTTTGACCATTTGGTCACCGTGGCCCCAATCCCGTCTGAGCTGATTAAAATAACCTTTACTGCTTTACAGGTTTTTGTAAAAAAAAGTCATTTATTTGCCTATCAACTCAATCCAATTTGTATTAGTTTTACAGAGGGAAGCAAAAGTAATCATAAAAATGATTTTTTTTTTGTAAACGTGATACCTAATGTGAAGTAGCGTGGCGTTTGGCGCTTGTGTTGCATACTTCTCTATTGTTTTTTTCTATATTTATACATGTGAGCCTTGATTCCAACTGAAATGAAAACATATTTTAAATGTGGAAGTTTATGTGTAACTTATGCGGATATATTTAATAAATAAATAACTTGAAACAAATAAATTATTTTAACAAAGCCTACCACACACGACATTTTGGCTTGGTTAAATATATATACGTAACGATAACGTTAAAAGGGAGAAAATGGTACCTTACGTAACAGTGTATTCGGTGTTGAATCGGACAGTGTTTAAGTGTTTGACAAAGAGGCAATTGTTTGATAAATAATCAGTCAATTGTTAAGAAAATTTCGTTATAAAAATAATATTTGTGAATGATTGAAATCAATACTGTAGTTGTCTAAGCATGCATGAGGAGAGAAAACAATGAATAGCTGGGGTAAATTCGTAATTCATATACGCATACGTGATACGAAACAAAATATAATAAATACGAAATAATATTAAGTGCATTTTATTAAATTAAAAATGGCTTAAGAGAGCAGTGGTTCTTGTCTAGAGAAATGCGGTAGTTTAGTGATTGTAAATTAAATATTAAATCGAGGTTAAATAGTTGTACAGTTGAATAAATAACGAGTTATCAAAATTAATAAATCATATGCCTGAGTGGGGATCATGTAGGTAGAATCATTAAATACATTGAGAAATCCTTGGTCTTTGGAAGCAATTCATGCTTACGGTAGAATATATGAACAATGAGAATAGAGTATTTAATTATTATATATTTGTAAACATCTGTGTATGGGTACTTATGTAAATATAGTATGTGCTCGACCATGTAGACAGCGGTAGTTAGGTATGTGGCCAAGAACCAATCATCATAAGAATGAATATTTTTAGATTAAATAATAACGAATTTTTTAAATCGAAACTATAGCTTACATGCTTGAGAGAAGTAAACTAAAAAAAAAAAAAAAAAAAAAAAAAAAAAAAAAAAAAAAAAAAAAAAAAAAAAAAAAAAAAAAAAAAAAAATATATATATATATATATATATATATATATATATATATATATATATATATATATTAAGAGTAAACTTATTTTGAAGAGAACGTTTTCAATTTTAATATATTTAATGAAAATAATTACCAATTGTTTGTAAAGTCAATATGCTGTTATCCTAGCGAAGTGAACAATAATACCAATGGCAATATTAAATAAAGCAGTAATTTAATACTATGAGAAATATTGTAACATTTCAACATTTTAGTTCCCGTTTCTTTCCCTGTCTCGGTTGCCGATTGGTGTATGGCGTCAGTTTTATGAAAAAGCAGTCTTAAATTTGCCCCTGCCACTAACAGCGACGGTCTTATTTATTGTCACAGCAAATTTAACGTTATGGGGTAATTACATACTCCTTATTGTAAGAGTTTAATCGAATGATGTACGTGGTATTAAGACTGATTTCTTTAGAGCACAACCATTGGTGATGATGCCCTCAGTAATATATTTGTTTTTCAAAACCTTCACTTGTAGTTAAGTGGCATTAAGGAATTTTGGCGGGATAATGTTTCGTAAAATATAAACGTATTTAGTGCCCCACCATTGAGGTTAGTGAGATGGTGGTATATGTGAGCTGACGCTGTCGAGGAACTTCAGTAGATAATGGACTACATAATCCATTTTCATCACTTTGGACGACTTCATCCAAATTACACTAATTTGATCCACCTTGCAATTTTTGCACGTTTGTACAGCCTTTAAAAGGAATTTCAGTTCAGAACCTCCCGAACAATAACATAACGCCGAAATTATTCATAAAAACACTTTTTAAAATGAAATACAAATTTTGTGGTGTCGTAGAAGTTGTACAACACCGCGTCTCGATAGAGCTGTAGAATGAAACTCCTGAGAAATTAAATTCTCGCTGGTTGTACTTGCTTTTCGGATCGTCTACCTTGAAAGTTCACAAACACTGTTTTCTATTTAAATAAGATACCTAATAAAATAAAAATAAACTGCATAACTACTTTTAGGTACTTACGTTAGCATCATTCTGACGCGAATACCCTCTCAGTATTTCTGCTAGTTAGGTAAGTGTCATCGCCTGATAGAAAACAAATGTTATGCCTTATTAACCCCTTTAACCCCTTTAGGTGTTGAATTTCGCAAATATTAATTTCACACCCTAAATATTTGTTCAAGAATCCAAGAAAAGTGAAAATCACGACGATAGCTCATTCAGTCAAAGCAAAATCGATCTTTCTTTAAAAATCACATATCACTCCTCTACAGTTCGAATTTTTAATCATTTTACGGCCATTTACGTAATCATAATTCTGAAGCAATACAATTAATATCTCGATGGGTTATATATATATATAAATAAATATATATATATATATATATATATATATATATATATATATATATAAGATTTATCTAAAACACATTCCAGATATTTTCACCCCCTAAGAGAAGGAATTTCTAAAATACCCTTGTATCACATTTTAGACTTCTGGTACTCAAGTGGTGCCTCTTGGACGTGAAAAAAACACGACGATAGCAAGTTGGGTTCAATATGTATCGATAATTAATTAAAAACACATTTCATCACTTTTCACCCCTTTTCACCTCCTTAAGTGGGGAATTCCTCAAATTCGTGAAATATGTTTTCAGGTAGTTGAGTAGCCATAAATCTTAAACAAAAACCATGTCGCTATACAAAAATCAATGGGATCAGTTTATAACGATCGTGAATCGAAAACTCATTTTACCAATTTTTAACCTCTTTGGGGCTAAATTCGGAAAATATATTTCAACGATATTTTCGATATTTGTATAAGCATTAACATAAAGCTAAGAGCACTTCGATATCTCGATTGGTTCGGTAGATGTGGAGAAATAATCGATAACACATTTCACATATTTTCACCCCCTCAATTAAATCTCCATATATAAAAATGAAAGCTGACTGATTTATTGACTGACTGACTGACATATCAAACTGCAGCCCAAACCACTGGACCTAGAATCGTGAAATTTTTTGTGGAGGTTCCCTTCAGGTCGTAGGCGAGCACTAAGAAGGGATTTTTCGAAATTCGACTTCTAAGGGGGTGAAAAGGGGTGAAATGTGTTTCCGAAGAAACGTCGATAGAGCTCGAACCAGACGGCCAATCATCGTGATTTTTACTTAAATAGGACACTCGTAAAAATGCATATTAGCCAATTTAAGGATTTTTCGAAGTTCAACATTTAAGGGGCTGAAAAGACCTTAAATGTGTTTCCAATCAACTATCGATATCTATCGAACCCTTCGGGATAGAGAGTCGATATTCACTTCAAAATATTGCTTACGTAAATACCCAAAAAGTAGTTTTAGGTTTTTTTTTTTTGAAATTCGACCCCCAGGCAGTAAAAAGTGTGTTTTTAATCAATCGTCTATATCTTTGAAACACGATTGGATATCGTCGTGATTTTAACTTTAATTGGTTACTTTTACAAATATCTATGACAGGACTCAAAGATGTCTCGAAATTCTTCATTTAAAGGGGTGAAAATACGTGAAATGTGTTTTCGATTATCCTTCCATTTATATAGAATCAATCGAGATATGGAAGTGCTCTTTGCTTTAAATTGGTGCTTTAGTAAATATCCCAAATACCATTTAAAATTTATTTTCTGAATTCAGCCCTAAACTGGTTAAAAAAGGGGTAAAATGAGTTTTAGACTCACATTCGATATATATCAATCCCATAGTTTTTTATATAGCGAAGTGATTTTTGTTTAGGATTGATGCTTACTCAAATACCTGAAAAGTATTTCAGAAATTTTCGAAATTCGCCACCTACGGACGTGAAAAGGGGTGGAAAGTGTTGAAAAGCATTTTCAATTAATCGTCGATATATCTTGAACCCAGCAGGCTAATGTTGTGTTTTATACGTCCACGAGATACCAATAAAGTATTCTAAAACGTGATTCAAGGGTTTTTCGAAATTTACTCTCTTAAGTGTTGAAAAGACCTTGAACGTGTTTTAGATAAATCCTCGATATCTATCGAACCCGTCGAGATATACAATTAATTTTTGCTTCAGAATGATGATAATAGAAATTATCGCAAAACGGTTTTCAGATTTTTCGAAATTCGATTTCTCAATACTGTGCAGGGGTGATATGGTGTTTTTTTAGTGAATGATCGATTTTGATTCGACTGAACGGGCTAATGTGTGATTTACACTTCAGTTGGATGTCTAAGATGTAAATTTAAAATATTTCGAAATTCGACACCCAGAAGGGTGAAAAAGCACAATTTTTTTTTTCCATCAACCAACGATATCTATCTAACCAGTAGCGATATTGAGGTGTTGTTCGCGTTAGTGTGAGGCTTTCGTAAATATTTAAAAAAAATATGTACATATATTTTTTTCTTTGTAAGAAACGTGATTATTAAGAATAAAACTAAGTTGGTCAACATTCAAGGCAGACGATCCGAAAAGCAGGAACGAGCAGCGTGAAACAACCTATACCGGAGTTTCACTCTACAGTAACCTATCGAGACGTGGTGTTGTACAACGTCTATGGGCCCAAGACACAGATATTTAATTTTTTTTAATAAAATTTTATTTTCATGAATTATTTCAACGTTACGTGACGCAGTTGTTTGTTACTCAGGTCTAAATTCCGGGAGGTTCTGGGCTCGAATTCCGTTAACAGCTGCGTGCGAACGTTCAATTCTGACACACAAAAACTACAAGGCAGATCGAATTAGTGTAATTTATATGTAGTCTTTAAAATGAGTAAAATTGCAGTTCGCTTTCCACTTAGGTTCCTCTACAATATCAGCTGACATATCGTCGGTATACTACTAAAAGTGATTAAGTCATAAATGCTATTTCGTTTAATAACAGTATTAAATTGTAGATATTAACAAAAATGTGGTATGTTACTATACTGTGACACAACAGTACGAAACGACGAATAGACTTTAAACTTGGACAATTGTTCGTGAACAACATATACATATTCCTAGCATTTTTATAATTTTATCTAATTTTGACTGTCATATTTGGCAGTAAACCGACGATATATCATCTCACTAATCTCAAGTTTGGGGCACCAAAAACGTTTCCGCAAAACCTTTAACCACTGAAACTTTGTAATGTCAATAAAGTTAAAGTGAATATTTTGAAAATATATAATAGAGGGCACCGTCCCCAATGGTTGTGCACAGGGTAAACAGATGTTTTTCATTCGATTAACCTCTTACCTTAGGTGTCTGTAATTACCCCACATCGTCAAATAGGTAGGGCTATAAATAAAACCCAGGCAAAGTCACTGTTAGTGGCAGGGACAAACTTAAGTCTGCTTTTCGCGTGGACAGCTATAGCTACTTATCCTGCCGCTTGGACATTCTAACACTTGATGACTGAAGTACCAATGATGTGTACAATGAGGTTTTTAAATTAAAGTACATATTATCAGTTACGAATAATACTCGCGAGCAAAGCCGCGGGGGACTGCTAGTAGTTTATAAACGTCTTGGAGTCCTGTCATAGACATTTATATACGTAACCAATTGAAGTAAAAATCGCGACGACAGTCAGTTGTATTTCCGTGATACAGACGATTCATAAAAAACACATTTTCCCCCTCTGTATTTCTTTGGGGTCTAATTTTTTAAAAAAATTCTTAAAACTATTTTTTGGGTATTTACGAAAGCTATATTTTGAAGCGAATTTCAACTCTCTATCCCGGAGGATTCCATAAATATAGATAGTCCTCGGAAACAAATTTAAGGTCTTTTCACCCCCTGCAATGTTGAATTTCGAAAAATCCTTTAACGGGTTAATATGCATTTTTGTGTGTCCTATTAAAGAAAAAAAATCACGATGATAGGCCGTCAGGTTTGAGCTCTATCAACGTTTCTTCGGAAATGCAAATACGTTTCACTCCTTCTAACTCCTTTAGAGGTCGAATTGCGAAAAATTCCTTCTAAGTGCTCGCCTACTACCTGAGTGGAACACAAAAATAATTTCATGATTCTAGGTCCAGTGGTTTGGGCTGCAGTTTGTTACATCAATTAGTCAGTCAGTCAGTGTTCATTTTTATACATACAGGATGAGTCAGGACGGAATGCGTTAATTTCGTGTGGAGGTAGATCACAAAAAAAATGTCGAAAATGTGTAGTTTAAATTTTTTCCTAAAGCGATAATTGTGGGAGTAATGCTACCGTGAAAATAGATTTTCGAACTACAAATTAAGTAATTTCTCAAAAACTACTGCATATTAAACAACGATACTCTGATTCTGTATCAACAATAATTGCTCTTCATTATCATATATTTAGTTTGTTAATATCGTCTGCCCATCATTGTTAAAAAGGGGTACAAGGTCTTGTTTTGGCTTGTAACTCTGGGACACGTCGTTGTTATTAATGTTGTACTACAATACATTTACCAGGTGCAAAAGTGTAATAAAAAAAGATAGTCTTGTCGGAAGATGCTAGAGTAAACCGTTTTCGAGAAAATAGCAGGTCAAATTTTAGCCATTTAAAACACAAAGATGTATCGCCTGGAACATATGAAGGCATTGCGACGGTCTTGCAAGGTGGGCAACCAAACAAATAGGCATGTCTCAATTATGCGATTTCGACAGCTTTTTAATCGAAGAATTCTAACTCAGATTGTATAAAATAGGTTACATATCACGGTAAAGTGGTGGCATTCAGTGGTGAGGAAAACTGTAGTACTAAAATAACCCACGAATATATGGCAATGTGCACTAGGTTTGACAAAATCCCAGTTCCAAGTAATCCGACAGACAGTTGAACCTGTATCGCTATGGACATGAAAATACACAAAATAGGCTTCCCAAAACTTGCGTAAGTAATGTTATAAGTGATGTTTCAAAATGTGTTTCTTGTTATGTAAACAGTGAATAATTATCGTTAGCAACAGTTGTGCTAATAAAATAAATTTGCTACTGATCCATTATATCAGATAGTAAAGATTGTACTTTGAAAATATGTTAGGTCTAACTGCAATAAATGTTTGTGCGTTTGGCAATCGTGTCATTGAGTACTTTTTCGCATATATCCTTCGCGCAGCAGCTACGTTGCACAATGTTTCTCCATATGTTAAAATTATATCACTCAGTTCCACGTTACTTCACACCGGCATGGCTAATGTGTGTCACTTTCTAAGCGTTTATGTTAGCCGAAATTCAATATTTGTTACACGTCGGATAGTTTAATGTGGCACTACCCTGGCGTTCATCATAGCCGACTGTTCGCCAAGTAAAAACACTAGATAACTACCAGGCATTAACATAAATCATTCCGAACTACGAACTACCCATCAACCGTAGTACGTAAAATATAAACTGTGTGGCGAGTAAACAGCATAATAATTTTGTAACATAACCGAAATGCTATTAACAGTACGCACATATAATAATTTATCCTACTTCTTATCATTGGACACATGCAATATTCTACAGTTTTTTAGTAACTAATTTTGTCGAAGGTTTCACATGATTGGCATGTAAGTATTTTCCAAATTCGTTCTCTTGTGGTCACAAGATCGCTCTTAAGGTGTTAAATATTTAAAACAACTAAACAAATTCGATATTTCTTGTTTGACTCTACGTATCACAATCAGAATATTTGCTATCTGGAATAATGCATCTGTAGCAAGTTTATTTCAGTGTTTGCACAACTGTTGCAAATTATAATTGTTCACTATTTACATAACAAAAAACACATTTTGTAACATCACTTATAACATTACTTACGCAAGTTTTGGGAAGCCTATTTTGTGTATTTTCATGTCCATAGCGATAAAGGTTCAACTGTCTGTAGGATTACTTGGAACTGGGATTTTGTAAAACCTAATGCACATTGCCATATATTCGTGGGTTATTTTAGTACTACAGTTTTCCTCACCACTGAATGCCACCACTTTACCGTGATATGTAACCTATTTTATACAATCTGAGTTAGAATTCTTCGATTAAAAAGCTGTCGAAATCGCATAATTGAGACACGCCTATTTGTTTGGTTGTCCACCTTGCAAGACCGTCGCAATGCCTTCATATGTTCCAGGCGATACATCTTTGTGTTTTAAATGGCTAAAATTTGACCTGCTATTTTCTCGAAAACGGTTTACTCTAGCATCTTCCGACCAGACAAAACACCTTTCTTTAATACACTTTTGCACCTGGTAAATGTATTGTAGTACAACATTAATAACAATGACGTGTCCCAGAGTTACAAGCCAAAACAAGACCTTGTACCCCATTTGAACAATGATGGGCCGGCGATATGAACAAACTAAATTTCTGAGAATGAAGAACAGTCATTGTTGATACAGTGATTAGAGTATCGTTATTTTATATGCAGTAGTTTTTGAGATATTAGTTAATTGGTAATTCGAAAATATATTTTCAGGGTAGCATTACCCCCACAATTTTTATTTCAGGGAAAAATTGAAATCATATTTTCGACATGGTTTTTGTGAACTACATTTACACGAAATGAACACACTCCGTCCTGACTCATCCTGTAGAGATTACTAAATCATTACTCATTGATAAATTATAGCATTGGGGACATAGAATAGATTTCTTCACATTTGATCGAACATTCACATGTTCGGCAATTAAATTATAATTTTTAGTTGTTTTACTTGTTCCTTTTATTACATATTGCAACCACACAATTACATGTTAGTCCCATTCCTAGGGTTTGTCACTCTTTGAACTTAGCAACGCTGCTGTGCTCGCAGCCAAGAGACTAGAAAAGCTGCAATACTTTATTTAGAAATCGACCGACAAATTAAATGGCGAAGTTTATTTAAATTCGCCACTATTGTAGACTACGCATACTAGGTTGTAAATTTTTTTCTCTTCTGTATATGAAGATATCTATAAAATGTGGAACACAATCTTAGTTACTTGCATAAAATAAGGAGATTTCAATAACAACTATTGGAGTGGTTCGCAGATACTTCTTCAGTCATTCTATCAGTGTTCCAAATTGAGAATCATGCGTATTGTGTTTAGCGAATGAGTTCCTCATATTTGCTTGGAATTATTTAATATATTTTAATTTTTTTTCCAAAATAACATTCATTAGTAATTTAAGTCACGTTTAGGCCATACTTTACCACCGTAACAGATTTTTGTACAGAGACTAGTATTGCGCCCGCGGCTTTGCTCGCGTGTATTACTCGTAGCAGATAATATTTACTTTATTTGAAAAACCACTATGTATACCTGATTGGTAGTTCAGTCATCAAGTGTTGGGATGACAAATCTGCTAGTTGAGTTAACTCTGCAGCAGGATAAGTAGTTATAGCTGTCGACGCGATAAGCTAACTTAAGGTTGTTCCCTGTCAATAACAGCAACTTCGCCTGGGCCTTATTTATAGTCACATCAATGTCGACGTTGTGAGGTAATTACAGACTTTGAAATGTAAGAGGGTAATCGAATGATAAACGTAGTTTACGTGGTATTTAGACGGATTTCTCCCGAAATACAAACAACTTCGTTACATAACGTCGAAGTTATTAATAAAAATTAATTAAAAAATAAAACATATAAATTTCCTGAGCCCATAGAGGTTGTACAACAACACGCCTCAGTAGAACTGTAAAAAAATACCCCTGTATAATTTATTTCTCGCTGGTCGTACTTGGTTTTCGAACCATCTGCCTTGAAATTTTACAAATTAAGTTTTCTTCTCAATAATAGTTATCTTATAAGATAAATAAACTTGCATTGCTTTTTTTAGGTACTTACGTAAGCGTCATTCTGACGCGAACAACACCTCAATATCTCTATTGGTTATGGTAAGTAGCATTGGCTGACAGAAAATACATTTTATGCCTTTTCACTCTTTAAGGTGTCGACATTTGAATAATTTAAATTTCACATCTTAATAATTGTACAAATATCCAAGCGAAGTGAAAAACGTGATGATAGCCCTTTCAGTCAAAGCAAAAATCGATAGTTGATTAAAACTCACAAATCACTCCGTACAGTACTGAGAGTTCGAATTTTGAAAAATATGGAAACATTTCTAAGCCATTTGAGGAATCATCATCCTGTAGCAAAAATCAACTGAATATCTCGATGGATTCGATACATATAGAATATTTATCTAAAACACATTCCAGCTTTTTTCACCCCCTAAGAGAAGGAATTTCTAAATACCCTTGTATCACATTTTATACTACTCAAGTGGTGTCTCTTGGATGCTATATAAAATCAATGGGATCAGTATATAACGATCGTGAATCTAAAAGACATTTAACCCTTTTTTCTTAACTTCTATGGGGCTTAATTCGGAAAATATTTTTCAACGATATTTTGTATATTTGCATAAGCATTAACATAAAGCAAAGAGCACTTCGATATCTCGATTGGTTTGGTAGATATGAAGGAATAATTAAAAACACATTTCACGTATTATCACCCCCTTAATTAAATAGTTTATAAACGTTTTGGAGTCCTGTCATAGAAATTTGTATACGTAACAAATTTAAGGAAAAATCACGACGATATAGACGATTCATAAAAAAAATATTTTCCCCTTTTGTACTTTTGCGGGGTCGAATTAAAAAGAAAACCCTAAAACTACTTATTGGGCATTTACGTAAGCAATTTGAATTGAATTTCAACTCTCTATCCCGGAGGATTCGATAGATATCGATAGTTATTCGAAAACACATTTATGGTCTTTTCACCCACTTAAATGTTGAATTTGAAAATATCTTCGAAAATACATTTCCCCCCTTTAGAGATCGAATTGCTAAGAATCTGTTCTTAGTGCTCGCCTACGACGTGGTGGGAACACACACAAAAATGTCACGATTCTAGGTTCAGTGGTTTGGGCTACAGTTTGATATGTCTGTCAGTCAGTGAGTCAGTCAGTGTTATATTTGTATAGAGAGATTAGCAGTCCCTCGCGACTTTGCTCGCGAGTATTATTCGTAACTGATAATATTACTTTAACTGAAAAATCTCATTGTACACATGATTGGTACTTCAGTCATCTAGTGTTAGAATGTCCAAGCGGCAGGATAAGTAGCTATAGCTGTCCACGCGAAAAGCAGACTTAAGTTTGTCCCTGCCACTAACAGTGACTTTGCCTGGGTTTTATTTATAGCCCTACCTATTTGACGTTGTGGGGTAGTTACAGACACCTAAGGTAAGAGGTTAATCGAATGATAAACATCTGTTTACCCTGTGCACAACCATTGGGGACGGTGCCCTCTATTATATTTTTTCAAAATATTCACTTTAACTTTATTGACATTACAAAGTTTCAGTGGTTAAAGGTTTCGCGGAAACGTATTTGGTGCCCCAAACTTGAGATTAGTGAGATGATATATCGTCGGTTTACTGCCAAATGTGACAGTCAAAATGAGATAAAATTATAAAAATACTAGGAATATGTATATGTTGTTCACGAACAATTGTCCAAGTTTAAAGTCTATTCGTCGTTTCGTACTGTTGTGTCACAGTATAGTAACATACCACATTTTTGTTAATATCTACAATTTAATACTGTTTTTAAACGAAATAGCACATTTGACTTAATAACTTTTAGTTGTATACCGACGATATGTCAGCTGATATTGTAGAGGAACCTAAGTGGAAAGCGAACTGCAATTTTACTCATTTTAAAGACTACATATAAATTGCACTAATTCGATCTGCCTTGTAGTTTTTGTGTGTCAGAATTGAACGTTCGCACGCAGCTGTTAACGGAATTCGAGCCCAGAACCTCCCGGAATTTAGACCTGAGTAACAAACAACTGCGTCACGTAACGTTGAAATAATTCATGAAAATATAATTTTATAAACAAAAATTTAATATCTGTGTCCTGGGCCCATAGACGTTGTACAACACCACGTCTCGATAGGTTACTGTAGAGTGAAACTCCGGTATAGGTTGTTTCACGCTGCTCGTTCCTGCTTTTCGGATCGTCTGCCTTGAATGTTGACCAACTTAGTTTTATTCTTAATAATCACGTTTCTTACAAAGAAAAAAATATATGTACATATTTTTTAAAAATATTTACGAAAGCCTCACACTAACGCGAACAACACCTCAATATCGCTACTGGTTAGATAGATATCGTTGGTTGGTGGAAAAAAAAAAATTGTGCTTTTTCACCCTTCTGGGTGTCGAATTTCGAAATATTTTAAATTTACATCTCAGATATTTCTATAAGTATCCAACTGCAGTGTAAATCTCATCGCTAGCCCGTTCGATCGAATCAAAATCGATCACTCACTAAAAGACACATATCACCCCTGCACAGTATTGAGAAATCGAATTTCGGAAAATCTAAAAACAGTTTTGTGATAATTTCTGTAATCATCATCCTGAAGCAAAAATTAATTGTATATCTCGACAGGTTCGATAGATATCGAGGATTTATCTAAAACACATTCAAGGCATTTTCACCACATAAGAGAGTATATTTCGAAAAACCATTTGAATCACGTTTTAGAATACTTTATTTGTATCTCGTGGACGTAAAAAACACAACATTAGCCCGCTGGGTTCAAGATATATCGACGATTAATTGAAAACGCTTTTCGCCACTTTTCACCCCTTTTCAAGTCCTTAGGTGCCGAATTTTGAAAATTCCTGAAATTAATTTTTAGGTATTTGAGTAAGCATCAATTCTAAACAAAAATCACGTCGCTATATAAATATCTATGGGATCGCTATATATCGAATGTGAGTCGAAAACTCATATAACCCCTTTTTTTAACCAGTTTAGGACCTAGAATCGTGAAATTTTTTGTGGGGATTCCCCTCAGGTCGTAGGCGAGCAGTAAGAAGTGATTTTTTGAAATTCGTGAAATGTGTTTCCGAAGAAACGTCGATAGAGCTCGAACTAGACGGTCTATCATCGTGATTTTTACTTTAATAGGACACACATAAAAATTCATATTATCCAAATGAAAGATTTTTCGAAATTCAACATTTAAGAGGGTGAAAAGACCTTAAATGTGCTTCCTATTAACTATCGATAACTATCGAATCCTTTGGGATAGACAGTTGCCATTCACATAAAAAATTGCTTAAGTAAATACCCAAAAAGCAGTTTTACGATTTTTTTTTAAACTCGACCCCCAAGCAGTAAAAGGGGGCAAAACGTATTTTTTTATGAATCGTCTATCACTGAAACACAATTGACTATCGTTGCGATTTTTACTTCAATTGGTTACGTATACAAATGTCTATGACAGGACTCGAAGAATAATCGAAATTCTTTAATTAAGTGTGTGAAAATACGTGAAATGTTTTTCAATTATACCTCCTTTGTCTATCGAAACAATGGAGATATTGAGGTGCTCTTCGCATTTTCCGAATTCGGCCCTCAAAGAGGTAAAGAATAGGGTAAAATGTGTTTTCGATTCACAATCGACGTAAGTCGATCTCTTTCATTTTTACATAGCGACATGATTTTTGTTGAATATTAATACTTACTCAAATACCAGAAAAGTAATCTCAGGAATTTTCGGAATTCCCCACATAAGGAGGTGAAAAGGGGTTAAAAGTGATGAAATGAGTTTTGCATTAACCGTCGATATATATTGAACCCAACGGGCTATTTCCGTGATTTTCTTGTCCAAGGACACCAGTTAAGTAGTCTAAAATGTGATTCAACGGTTTTTCGAAAATCAGTCTCTTAGGAGGTGAAAAGACCCGGAAAGTGTTTTAGATCAATCTTCGATATGTATCGAACTCATCGAGATATTAGTTTATTTTTGCTTCAGGACGATGATTAGGTAAGTGGCCGTAAAATGATTTTAAGATTTTCAAAATTCGGTTTCCCAGTACTGTACAGGGGTTATATGTGATTTTAAATACATTATCGATTTGATTCGACTGAACGAACTATCGTCGTGATTTTCACTTTTCTAGGATAGTAGAACAAATATTTGGGTTATGAAATTAAAAATTTTCGAAAGTCGATCTCTAAAGGGGCGAAAAGGCATAAAATGTGTTTTCTATCAGCCAAATGTATTTAAATAAGTATCTAAAAAAACTAAAGCAAGTTTTTTATTTTATAAGATAACTTAATTAATAAGAAGAAAACTTAGTGTGTATACTTTCAAGACAGGCGATCCGAAAACAAGTACGACCAGCGAGAAACTAATTATAAACGAGTTTCGTTCTATAGTTCTATCGAGACATGTTATACAACCTCTATGAACCTAGGGAAGTAATATTTTATTTTTAAATTTGGGTCCCATGAATAATTTATACGTTATGTGGCGCATTTGTTTGTAACTTCGATCGATTGTCCCAAAGGTTCTTGGCTCAGATTCCATCAAAGCTTTGCAGATGTGCAATTCTGACACACGAAGACTGCAAGACAGATTAAATTAGTGCGGTTTGGATGACGTCGTTCAAAAGTGATAAAATGTTGTATCCAGTCTGCTATCCACTAAAATTACTCAACAGTGTCATTCCACATGTACCATCTCACTAACCTCTAGGTTGGAGCACCAAATAAGTTCATATTTCTGCAAACATAATCCCGCCAAAACTGCCAAAAGGCACTTAATTTCACGTGAAAGTTATGAAAGAAAAAAAAAAAACAAGTACGTTATTGAGGGCACAATCACCAATGCTAGTGCTGGGGGGAAATCAGTCTTCGTACCACTTAAACTGCGTATTCCATTTGATTATCCTCCTGCATTTTGGAGTCTGTAATTACCCCACAACGTCAACTTTGCTGTGACCATAAATAAGGCCCAGGCGAAGTCGCTGTTAGTGGCATCGATAAACTGCTTTTCGCGTGGACAGCAATAGCTGCTTATCCTGTTGCAGAGTTCACTCGATTAGCAGTTTTGTCATTCTAACTCTTGACTGAACTACCTCTCTGGTGTAAAAAGAGGTTTTTCAGTTAAAGCAAATATTCTCTGCTGTGAGTAACACACGCGAGCAAACCTGCGGGCGCACTGCTAGTCAGTAATGAAACCTAGCATGGTTACAATCAATAGTCTATTAATATAAAATATATGTAATGCTTGTTAATGTTTAATATGAGCCATAAAACCACGTATTAAAACTGCTTATTAAAATACATTATGAACATGTTGTTCAAGTATTGCTCAAAAATATGACTGATGAAATTATTTGGACTTTACAAATAAGTGCAATATTATTGCCAAGTAATGATAAAGTTCACAATCTTGATACAATTGATATGATTTTAATATTATATAAGTTCTACAGATATCAGCCACTCTGATTATGAAACAATTTTGAATACTTCATTTCGTGAAAACAGTAATATTTCTTTTGTAGAATGAAAATTAACTGGGGGCATATTTTAATCGTGAAAACTTGTTTACATGATAGTAAATAGACCTATAAATGTTTTATTTATAAAAAGATGATTCATAGTTGCAAAATTTTATTACAGCAATAAAAATAATACAAGCATTGAACATAATAATATAGATATACACACATAAAGAAGTTTTAGTAAAAATACACCCATAAGTCCAATTTACAAGATCGATAAATATATTGATAAACCTGAATATCAGATACATATTTACACACTGAATGACAATTATCATTATGTAAATAACGAAGAAAATAATTTAGGTTTTCACTGTACAGAGAACTCCTATTTACAGGATATTATTGCATAATTAAATATTTTTTCACATATAACCATTCGCCAGTGTTGTGTACGAAGACTACATTGCACTCGTTGTCGTAGCTTGACAGCAGTAAAAGTACTGGCAAACCAGGGTTTTGTAAGGACCGCCAGCTCTAGTATGGATCTCCAGCTCTAATAAGGACCACCTGGTCCCTTGCCGTAGCCAGCCTGGGGCTCCTCGTAGCGGATCATAGGGCGGAAGCCTCCCTGGTCGGCCTCGTACTCCACAATCTGCTTGCGGCCGTCAGGCAGCAGCACGTTGTACGAGCCCCTTGCGGCATCCCCTTGTCTGCTTTCCATGTGGCCGAACTCTGAGCCTGACTCTGCGTCTTGAACCTCGTATGCGAACTGGTAGTTGGCCGGCTCCTGTGAAACAACACTTGCACTCTTACCACACTGTTATGACTGGTTTAGACTGGTACTACTAGATCATATAATTACTGTTGGTCATAGCGCTACATATTATTGGCGGCTTTTATAATTCCTCATTTGAATCTTATTAATTTAGGTACACAATCTTGTTCTGAACTATGTGTTTTGTATTCAGGGATATAATATACTTCGAGTATCCGCACAGTGGTTAACTTTAAGTATTTCTTAATTATAGTAGGGTGCATTAATAAACTTATATGGTCTAATGTTGCCCCAAATATTTCCTTTGTTAAGAATTTTAAGTTGAGTTGTTTTATACATCTCAGAATAAATTAATCTATTTAAAAATTTCAATGAATGACAGATAACACGAGGGAAGATATGCCTAATGTAAACAATTGCTGGGAATGGGTTCGACACAGTAATGAAACCCCACGTACGTTTATTTATCTGATGACAAGTTAATCTGTTTTGTACAACTATTCAAAATTCCTAGCACAAGAAAATTGATGTTGAGGACAAATTATTTCGATCTGCTGAGTATGGCAAGGGACTTACAGTAGAATTTGTAGAAAGCAACATTCGTATTTTTTTTAATATGAGAGGCCTAGTAGCATTATTGTTCAGAAAGCACGCGTGTTAGAAATGATTTGCTGATGCAGTTAAAAGATTTGTTATATTTGTGCTTAAAACGTTGTATTTCTGTCAGTTATTCAAAACCACAAGAATGGAGCTTAGCAAAGTTATTTTACAACCTTTTATAAACGCTTAGCACCGAAGTTGTTTCAATTTAATTGTGTTACTATCAAATTTCTACCTTGGGTGAATAAATTTTATTTTAAACCATTCGTTGTAGTTAAAGGGAACTGTATCCTTAAAGTTAATGCGTGCTAATAGGCTGAAGTTTTCTCTTCGAGAATAGTTTGCAACTGTATATTATGGACTGAGTGATTTAAACTGTGAAACCCACAGTAATATTTATTTTATATTACACAGTTGTTAAACAATACAAGCCAAGGGTTCCTCTGCGCTTCGTAAATATCACGCAATCTTAATTCATAAAACCTTCTTGCTATTCGAATGTACAACTTTAATCTAGTGAAATTAGTTGTACTATGAAATGTCACAGAAACAACAAGCTAATTCAGCTAAAATATTACTTATTATAGACGTGGAAACTAAGGCTTAGGTGACAGTGACATTCAGAAAGGTACCAATATAACTCACAAATTACAAATACTGATAAAACACTACACGAGCAGAACTTACAGATAAGTCGTTCTCAGCAGGGCTGTATTTGGCGTACCCCGGTTCTCCGTACACTGGAGAGGGAGCACCATACAGATCAGAAGGGGAGCTGTAATTTGATGTCAATGAATTGCTATATACGTCTTCGGATTTGTCAGCTGCTGAGGCGCCATAGATGGCCGAAGGTGCAGAATATCCGGCAACAGGGGCACCGTACTTGGATGAAGGAGCGGCATATGAATTGTCAGGAGTACCATATTCGGAAGAAGGGGCCGAATATGAATTGTCAGGAGTACCATATTTGGAAGAAGGGGCAGAATATAAATTGTCAGGAGTACCATATTTCGAAGAAGGGGCAGAATATGACTCATCAGGAGTGCCATACTTGGAAGAAGGGGCAGAATATGAATTATCAGGAGTGCCATACTTGGAAGAAGGGACAGAATATGAATCATCAGGAGTGCCATACTTGGAAGAAGGGGCAGAATATGAATTATCAGGAGTGCCATACTTGGAAGAAGGAGCAGAGTATCCGCTGACAGGGGCACCGTAACTGGAAGAAGGAGAGGAATATGAACTGTCGGGAGAGCCATAGGTAGAGGAAGGCTCTGAGTACAATTTAGCAGGGGCGCCGTATGAGTCAGAGAGCGCAGTTTGTTGCGGTGCATAGCCGTCCCTGGCGGTGGCGTAGTTGTCCATTGGTGACAAGTACTGCTTCACTGGAGGCTCGGGTCGCGCCCATGCAATGGATGTCATAGTGCATATGATAGTAATATACACCTGCACACAAAATGAGTGATATTACAACAAATACTCTTGCAGCTAAAAACACATTCTAGAAATAATTCCAGTGTTTTTTTGTAGTTTATCTTCTTACTGGGATAAAAGAAACTGTAGAAAGCAATTTGGTTAACACGATACAATTTTTAGTAACACATGTAAATGTACGCAAATTTAAAAATTGTTTAGGAATAATACAAACCTAATTAAATAAGTAAAAAAGGCTGTCTATGTCGATACATTGTACACGTTAATTGAGATGTTTGCTTTTAAAGTAAGGAAAGTGGTATTGATATTTGCGTATCACAAAATTTTAATATTTATATGCACAGATTAAGTAAATGTTAGATTATTAAAAATGTCTAATGCTCTGTGGATACGATCTAACGTATGTTTATTGTACATGACCCAATTTTAAAATTTATACTTATTAAATGTTTACTAAGCTACTACTTATTAATGCAAATGTATGCTACAAAAAGCTACAGTTGCTACTTAGTAAACGCTTCTCACGTATGCAAGTAAAGTACTTTTTTTACTAACATTTTTACTGGAGAACGTATATAATTATGGTCTGGAAAATACCTCTTTTAAAGAAAACGTGTCAAAATGTCACCAGAAAACTGGTCATATTATCACTCTCTTGCTTCAGAAACAACCAAAAATCAGTAACAATACCGAAAACTGTATAATTATAAATAACTATCCGTAATTTAAACTGTAGAGCTTACAATACAGCCATGATTTTAAAGGAATACCGTAACATTTTCACAGGGTATACTTTTAATACATTGAGGTTTTAGCACTGCCAATATTCATACCAATAAAATATCCATGTGTAAAGTGAATGAACACTTGAAACATGTTAATAAGTGTAACTTCTTATAAACGACACATTTTGTTCGATCTCCGAAAACGTCGTACTAACGGCTTCGCCTTAAGGTCGCAAGACTTACGGTTTTCATGCCGAGAATATTGCGTATGTGTACACTATGTTTAGACGTGAGCTTCGAATATTCAAGATTATTAGTCTCATTCTGGTATGCTTCCGGGAAAATGAATGCTGCTGTTCAAATGACTGATGCTTTGGAGCATACAGAATGCTGCAAAATTGTATGCAAATATTTTGTAGGAACAGAATACTCGCATATAAAGGAACAAAAATATCATAAGATCAAATGTCTGAAAATGCACTATTTCCGCACTGCACTGCACAGAATATGATGTACAGGCTGATTCGTTTTGATGCAGAATGAATTGCAACTATTATTGACAGCTACATACCAAAGAGTCGTATTTAATTATACCCGCCGTACGGTAACTTGATATTTTCAGCTTATAGCTTGGATCTGATTTCACACCAACTATGTATCCTTCCGCCAAACGTCAACAATAACATTGTCAGGTTAACTGCTGTACTCAAGCCGACGTACATTGTTCACCAGTCGCCACTAACTACGTCACCTTAAAAATATTGTAATACATGCTAAATGTAAAATTACGTTTTATTTAATTTCCTGGAAATGAATACATTATGTACATAATCCGTGAAACGATTTTCAATATTTTAGCCGCAGTTCATAATATACAGAAGAACTACTTCTACGACATCAATGCCAACCCAACCATACTTCGACTAACGTATAAGAGACGTGTTTGAATCACTTTTAAAATAGTTATTACAATCAATTTTCATACTCGCGGATGCGTAACAACAAAAAATAAATGTATTTATTTATCTCACCACATTGCTTTTTCATTTGTTTAAATAGTTTTATGGTAATAACGGAAGTATTCCTAGTAATTTGTTTTCAACAGTTCGTTTCTGAAAGTATCATCTTACCGTACGGCGGGTATAGACAGTAGACATTATTCGATGTGGTATTCTTGCCCGTACCATGCAATGTAAGTCATGATACCTATAATATAGTAACCGTGCGTTTTCTGGCCTATGTTAAGATAACATTTTTTGTTTCACTAACTGTGAGGATTGTTCGGCCGAAATATTGCCACGCAATTTTGCAACATGCAATATTTTTCATTATACCGCATATATTATTGGCCAGAAGCGTATGGTGGGATTTGCCACGAAACTACCAGCCCATGACAGACGCCTTACGAGTGTGCAAGAGTTGAAGGTTGTGCGCGCTTTAAGAAAATATCCCGAATTTCGCAGATAGCTTAGTTCTAAGAGTTATAAAAACGCCAGATTATTCTGAATTATGTGCCATTTCGTCTTATGACTTAGCAGTCATCACAGCAATCTAGGCTTTAGATGTCGCAGTCCTGCTTAAACCACTATTGGAACAGTCATACCACTCTTATATTAGCTAAGTTACTCAAAGAGTCAAATTACACTATGTATTGAAAATTATACCACACAGAATAAAATGAGGTTCCAAAACACTTTAATGTATGATAATAATCTCTTACAAAATCTCTCTCTCTTTCTCTCTCTCTTTCTCTCTCTCTCTCTACGTATATATTAAATTATATACTTTTACGTGTGATAATTGTCACAATACATATATATGTATTGTAAGTGGCAATTATCACACATTAAAGTGCAATTTTGAAACTTCATTTCACATACATACTTAACACAGTTAGATCTTAGTCAACTTTCTACTTTATCGTTACTTGACGAAGCAGTGTTTATGTAGATCTACATTACTTGCCAGTTTCTGGCAATCGAATGCATATTGTTGTTGGTGATTAGTTTCTTTCAAGAATCTCCCATATTTTGGTACAGCATCGAACGAGCCTGCCTGTTTTAAATTCGTGCTAATGCATTAAAATGCAAGGGCTCTTACTTTACTCTTTGAGTCTTTAACCAGCACAGCAAATAATGAACAATTATGATTTTGTACGAGAAATGGATCAGAACAGACATAGACGACAAACAATGGAAAGTGTTTTCTTCATTATGTAGGCAGTTAACAAATTATATCACACTGAATAAAATTAACAAGTCTAAAAAAAAAGTCACATTTATGTGTGATAATTTTCTGTGACAATATATATTTATTCATGTATATAAAACATATTTTCACAGTTAAATCTAAGTCAACTTTCTGCTTTATTGCTATTCAAGGAAGCAGTGTAGCAAACTGCAGCTATATATTACCTTCATAGTTGCAGTGTGAACAAGTCCTGGCTGTGCTGAGCTTGAAGATGAGAGTGATGTTCACAGATCAGAACCCACGTCATTTATAGGAGCAATGAGCCGGAACGCTCTGAATATTCCCCCCACCACATTTCCAGTGGAATCACCAGTTTTAATCTGTCACATGGGGCGGTCGGCACTGCCACCTTGACCCGCCAGGTCACGAAGAAATACTGGAGCGTCGTTGCCAGGGACGACGGAGAAGTTAGTGCAATTTAGTGTTCCACAAGGTTGCGAATAACTGCCTGCCTCACTAATGGCCCCGTCATATGTGTGTTCAATTACAGAGTGAATGTGGGTGAGCGTCGAGTTTCAACTGAACTCCTGAATTTTGTTATTACTGCACTGAAAAATAATTACGAATCAAGCACACTGATGTATGTTAGTGTTAGGACTGCTCTCCCCCCCCCCCCCGCAAAAATGCGTAATTTTATAATTGTACCAAACACTGTCCAACTGTTACACATTACATTAATACTAATTTCCCACAAATAACATCTTTTTCGGTCCCATAGTTTTCGTTCAAGCGCATGTCAAAAACGAGTAGACTATTTTCGCTACTTACCCAAAGTAAAAACTATTCAAACAATACGAATGAAATAATTTTGAGTGAAAGTAAATTTATTTAAGCTATATAATGACATTTTTTATATTTAATGTAAACTTTTTTTAAAATAAAGATACTCAAAGATATGTAAAAATGTAGGTACATTCAAATTTTTTTAAATACAAACCAATTTTAAGTACAATTACAAAGCTGTTGTTGTGTAGCTTAATACATTGACTTTCACTCTAAATTATTTAATACTTATCGTTTGAATTACCGAGCGATGCGGCGCAACCATAGCACTTTGGACTCACATTCGAGAGGAACAGGTTTCGATCCCCGGCTCCAGCCATCCTGATTTCTATTGTCCACGGTTTCCCTAAATCGCTCCAGGCGAATGCTGGGATGGTTCCTTAACAAAGGCCATGGCCGACTCCTCTCCCAGCTGCTGTCATTGTACCAAGACAGTCTATAATGACCTCGCTGTCGACGAGACGTAAAGCCCACTTACTTTACCATCAGTTGAATAGTTTTTTTCTTAAGGTAAATAGCGATAACGGTCAAATCGGTACTTTGACATGCGCTAGTACGAAAACTATGGAATAGAAAAATAGTGCATTTGTGGGAAATTACAATTAATGTAATTCGTAAGATTTTGTACTGTTTTTGGTACAGTTATAAAATAATGAATTTCTCGGTGCATGTTTCCCATTCGTCAACGGTAGCTCTTATACATTTTGGGAAACTGTCAAATGCATACTGGAGAATTCAATTTTATTTACAGTGTGAGATATTGGTCCCAGATAAATATGGAATTTTTCTTGCAAGGTGTCGCATCAAGTATCTATACAAATTTAACACTGAACTGGAGTGCAGTGTGGTATTAGTGCTACATATAACTCCCACATAATTTTAGTGACAAAACACGTAACCTGAGCAATGAAGTCAGTGGAAGAAGTTTCCACATATATTATCTGAAAACATTAAATAAAGGAGTAAAAAACTAATAGTTTCCGTTATTTTGAAAATTATGAAACACTTTTTTTTATCACATTAACGGTTTTGAAAGCATAGTCCATAGTAGACAAGTTTTGTTCCTTCGAAGTGGTACAAAATTGTTCCCTGTAGTTTACTTTAAAACTGTTCTAATAATCATACTCCAGGGAAGCTCATTTGTCGGTTAGCGTGGGTCCTATATTGCACAAGAAAATTTGAGAACTTAAGGGGTAATTTTTTGGAATAAACTGTATTTGAGTATCAGTAATAAATTTCTAGCTACTTTAAAGCACATATTGAGTCTCTATGGTTCACGTCAAGTTAGTATTAATGGAATGCCTGTGTTAGTCCATCACTATGTACAAAAGAGAACACTGACTGACATACAACACAAACCACTGGACATAGAATCGTGAAATTTTTTTGTGTGATTTCCCCTCAGGTCGTGGGCGAGCACTAAAATGGATTTTTTTGTAACTCGTCCGTAAAGACGGTAAAAAAGGGTGAAATTTATTTTCGATTAAACCTCGATGGTGATCGATCCCGACCGCATACATCGTGATTTTTACATCAATGGGAGGCACACAAAATGCATATTAGCCAATTTCAGGATTATTCGAAATTCAACATTTAAGGGGGTGAAAAGACAGTAAATGTGTTTCCGATTAACCTGCGATAGCTATCGAATCCTTCGGGATAAAGAGTTGGTTTCCACTTCAAAATGTTGATTACGTAAACACACAAAAAGCAGTTTTACGACTTTTTTGAAATTAGACACCCAAGCAGTAAAAAGAGGGAAAATATTTTTTTCATAAATAGGCTATATAGCTGGAACACAATTGGCTATCGTAGTGAGTTTTACTTCAGTTGGTTACGTATGCAAATGACTAAGATAGAACTTAAATGCGTTTCTAAATCTGATAATTAAGTGGGCGAATATACATGAAAAATGTTTTCGATTATTCCTCCATATCTATCGAACCAATCGAGATATTGAATTGCTTTTTACTTTAGATTGACGCTTATGTAAATATCCAAAATACCATTTAAATAAATCATCCTTATTCGACCCCAAAATGGTTAAAAAAGGGTAACATGTGTTTATGGTTCACAATCTTTGTATATATATATATATATATATATATATATGTCGATCCCATTGATCTTTTATATATCGAACGCGATTTTTGTTTAAGAGGGCGTTGTACATAATTCAACGCCAGAAGCATTTATCTATAACTGTAGGTTTCTTGAAGCCAAAGTGCGAAAATTAAACCTTAACAATCCTGGACAATAGTTTTGGTCAACGTTTTAAAGAAAAAAGTTTCCAGTGTTACGAATTTCTGAGGCACAATCTCTGACGCCGGAACCTCATGCTTTTAACTGCGGCGCGAGAGATCACGCGTAACGAATTAGTAATTTTGGATAAATGTTTACTCATAAAGTTGGCAAATACTATTATCTATGATTGTCATTGAGTATTTTATCCAAATTGGCTTCGAAAAAAGCGTAGAAATCACTTGACGTTTTCAGCGTTTATTTATCTACCACGCACTCTTAAGATTGAGGCTTACTCAAATTTCTAAAAAGCAATTTCAGGAATTTTCGAAATTCCCTACCTAAGAAGGTTAAAAGGGGTGAAAAATTATGAAATGTGTTTTCAATTAATCGTCGATATATCTTGAACCCAGCGGACTATTGTCGTGTTTTTCACGTGCAAGAGACATCAGTAAAGTAGTCTAAAATGTGATTAAAGAGTTTTTCGAAATTCAGTCTTTTAGAAGGTGGAACGACCTGGAATGTGTTTTTAGATAAATCCTCGATATAAATCGAACTTATTAAGTTATTTAGTTAATTTTTGATTCATTATGGTTGTTAGGTAAATTGCCGCAAAATGGTTTTAGGATTTTTCAAAAATTTAGCTCTCGGTACTATATAGAGGTAATACGTGATTTTTAATGAATGATCAGTTATTCTTTGACTGAACTAGCTATCGTTGTGATTTTCACTTCACTTGGATACTTGTACAAATATTTAAGATGTAAAATTGAATTTTTTCGAAATTGTACACCTAAAGGGGTTAAAATGATATAAAATTTGTTTTCTATAGGCCGATGATAACTGTCTAACCAGTTAAGATATTGAGGCAGTATTCGCGTCAAAATGAAGCTTACGTAAGTACCTAAAAAAGTTATGCAAGTATTTTATTTTGTAAGATAACTTAATTATTAAGAATAAACGTAGTTTGTAAACTTTAAAGGCAGACAATCCGGAACGAAAGTATGACCAGCGAAAAATAAATTATATAGGAGTTTCATTCTACAGTTATACCGAGACATGGTGTTGTACAACTTCTATGAGCTCAGGAAATTACTATTTTATTTTTAAAATTACTTTTCATGAATATTTTCGACTTTATGTGGCGCAGTTGTTCGTAGCTCCGATTTATTGTTCGGAAGGTTTTGGGCTCAAATTCGATTATAGACTGCGCAAAAGTGCAAGTTTAACGCTGAAAAACTGCAAGGAATATTTAATGATAGCAATTTGGATGAAGTCGTTCAAAAGTGATGACATTTGATTATGCAGTTCACTATCTACTGAGGTTCCTCGACAGCACCAACTCACATCTCACTAACCTCAAGGTTGGGACACCAAATACGTTTATATTTCAGCGAAGGTTCAGTGAAGGTTTTTAAAAACAATGTTTTTTTTTAGTGGACCATTATGAATGGTTGTGCTCAGGGGAAATCAGTCTAAATACCACGTGAACTACACGTTTCATTAGATTGATCTCTTAAATTAAATAGCCTGTAATTACCCTACAACGTCAACTTTGCTATGACTGTAAATAAGGTCCAGGCGAAGTCGCTGTTATTGGCAGGGACAAACTTAAGACTGCTTTTCGCGTGGGCAGCTGTAGCTACTTATTCTGCTGCACAGTTAGCTCAACTAGTATATTTGTCATTCTAACACTTAACGGGTGGTATGAATAAAAGTGAGCATATACTTTTGCTCACAATTTTTGGAGTTTAAACTAGGGTTTATATGAATAAAGTTATGAAGTATATACTCAACACTGAGTATTTACTCGGAGAGTGGGGGAAATGCTCAACCACTGAGTTTAAACTCCACGGAGGTATGAATAAACAAAGCATAAACTTAACTTGTTGAGTTTATACTCCAATTTTCATGAGTCTGGTATTAAACAAACTTAGATTTAGTTTTTGGTTGTTTGAAAT